>JAMPIV010015321.1:0-130180 GCA_024509875.1 Oreohelix idahoensis
GTCGATAGAAGAGTAGTAAAGCTTCTATCACATGGGAGTCTTTATAAGATATTAAGATAAGCGAAAACAATCTTGGCTGTCGCTAAGCACGTTAATTCTGTAATCTGCCGACGCCATTTATGAAGAATTTGAGCAATGATTTATTCTAGCTTGTTAAGCCCCACCAATAAGTTAATCAGTGGAATTATTATTATAATGTATATTTAGCTCTGTTTAGAGTGTGTGTTTAGTAACTTTGACGGAGACAAAGATGTAGTACATTTAAAAGGATTGAATCGAAGTTAAATTTGTAACATTACGAATAAGCAAATTTAATAATCACTTTAAGTTTTAACAGTTGGAAAATAATGTGAATATTTATGAAAAGAATGTCATCACTTTGATGGGATTTAACTGAATAAAGGAGGTCACTTTTGGCAGCGTATATTTTTACTTAGCTGCCAATGGTAGTATCTTCTCCCACTTGGTAAGTTCCTATCACTCTGCTCTCGCTCGTCCCTGGTCGAAGTTCAGTCCCCGCAAGTTCCAAGAACGTCAAGGAGTAACGGCCAAGTTGGTTCTGCGTCTGTCTATAAGACCCTCTTATGATGTCGATTCTCATAACGTCAGTCCACTTCTACCTTCACTTGGTTCCAGGGATAGCACTTTCTGCTGGTACCACCAATAACTGGTAATAGAGATAGAAGCGAAACGCTCTTCTGAGTATAGCGTTTTCCCGACACATTTATGTGCACCCTGATAAACTCTCTTTTTTTCATCAGTTGATAAACCTCCTTTTTTGATTAATGATGTCCACCAGTGTTGATATAAGCTCACTAGAACATCACCAGAGTTAAATGCTGTGTTGTTGTGTTGCTCGTGGTTTGAATATGGAATGTCAACTCGACCTACGCAGTGGTGTGTAGACATAGATTGAGAGTATTATATGCGAATGATAAGAAGAGTTCGTGGTGTTGACAAATGGTCTTTTTCTTACACTCATGTATGGCTGGAAGTCATCGACACCAACGACTGTGTACCTTTGCTACAGTTTAATTGGACGTACACACTCCACAGCACGGATAGTGACAAATCACAGGTTGGCATAATACATCATGGTACAGTGGATAAATGGTCTTGCAATGATACATGGGCACTCAGGTAGAATAATAGCATAATGGACTGTCAGTAGACAAGCACTCAGTATTGCCCATATATATATATCATCTGAGTTTACTGACAAAGCACGTCAGATTATAAACAATATTCAAGATGGCTTCTAGACCTAACCTCGTCTAGCAAAGATTCCTTTAAATAATGTTCAGCACATATTTTTCATATAATCATATTGAACCGCTAGTAATGGGTTCTCATGTGTAGCAGTGATCTCTGGACTCATCAAGCGATAATACGGGGCATCCCTTTTCTCTTCTTGAAAGTCATAAAATATTTGGATACAAGATGGCTTCTCTCGTGAGCTGTAACTCACGTTTGGATACAACTAGGAATCTGTATCAAAGTTAATCATACATTAAATGTTCTCATTACTTTGTAGATTCTATCATGAGACAATTGACTTCACTTTACAATATGGTGCTGCTATGAATGAATGTCATCTTCATATAGTTAAATCTTCCCTTATTGAAAAACGATGGCCTTGTAAGAGTTCATAAGAAGTGCGTTTGTTTTACCTTGGTATCAGAAATATGATTCTGCCATTCCTTGGCAATAAGAATAAACACTGGGGTAAAGCATACAGGATAGGTCTAAACGTCTATCACTTTCCCCAACAATCTTGAGATCACTTTTCCCGGCGACAAGCCGATACAGAAAAACACAGCCCCATCATCAGGGCGAAGCCACATCACTCCTCCCTAGCGACACATCCGCCGAACAGCCCTTTGACCTTTCCAGCCAAAAGACCATATAGTTCGACTTAGACATGCAAAGATATTCAGATATAAGACAGACTCGTCCTACCCAGACAAACAATACACATAAATTCAGGCCATAGATACACTGAAGCAAGAACAACCTATTTCTACCCAAACAAAGAATAAATCGCAGTAAAACTGGATTCATCCGCGGAGTTCGATCGAAGGTGCCGACACTCCTTTCAAGGGAAGTAACTCAATAATGACTTTTCCTTAAGCACTAAAAAGTATCTATTTTGTTTACAAAATATTTGCGAACATAACAAGCATACAAATGTATTATATTGTAAGATATCAAAGACTGCATGTAACAGTCTTACCACACCTCCCGGGAAAAAAAAATGGAACTTTTTTTTTTTTGAAATACATCTAGGAGCAACGTACAATAGGTTCACAACGCATGAATAATGCGCAGATGAAAATATCAGGAATAAATATAACGCCTAATATGAGGCTAAGTCGACTTATGGAGCGACTGGTGAGAATGTATCTCATAAACTGAGAGAAATTATTTCTCTACAAGTAAATTTTTCCAGAAAGGTGTCATCAAAGTATAATACAATTCTGGCAATTACACAATGCCTAAAAAATTTCATACCATAATTTCGTATTAGATATCCTAAATTTATGATTTATGAAGAAAAAATCATCAAAGCACAGCGGTGAATAAACATCAATGAACCGCTAAGTAGTGATACAATCATTATATTATTAAATTACAAATGTGTATCTATCTTGATATAGAAAGGAACTATTATAAACTAGACATATCAAGAAGTCTAAGACCTAATAGTTATGTGGAATCATGTGGGCATCTTGACAGAATGTCTGCCATCACATTATCTGATCCACGAATAGCTCGCACAGAGAAATGAAAAGGTTGAAGAGCAATTGCATATCGAGTAGACCTCGAGCTCTTCAAATTCTTACTCTGTATAGCAGTAAGAGCTTTTTGGTCGGTTTCTACTATGAAATGTGCGCCTAGAAGGAATCTCTGTAGTTTGAGTATCGACCAAACCATAGCTAATAGCTCACGGTCTAAAACCGAATAATTCCTTTCTGCCGCATTAAGTTTTCTGGAAATATACATTACAGGATGCAGAGTTCCAGAGTACTCTTGCATTAGTGCCGCTCCAATCCCAGTGGATGAAGCATCACTACGAAGAACAAATGTCTTATCTTTAGTAGGTAACACTAAAATAGGTGGTGTTGAAAACAATGTTTTAATCTTATACAAAGAGCATTGGCATTCCTGAGACCA
The DNA here is from genome assembly GCA_024509875.1 of Oreohelix idahoensis. Classification (NCBI taxonomy): domain Eukaryota; kingdom Metazoa; phylum Mollusca; class Gastropoda; order Stylommatophora; family Oreohelicidae; genus Oreohelix; species Oreohelix idahoensis. The sequence continues at coordinate 3,175 of JAMPIV010015321.1, forward strand.
GGGGACCATATTAGGCGAACCTTTCTTTAAAAGTGTAGAAAGAGGTGCCATGATAGAGGATAGATTCTGAATGAATCTGCCATAAAATTGAATAAGACCTAACAGACTTCTCACCTGTTTTTTAGTCTTAGGGATAGAGATGTTAAGTATCTTACTAGTATTATGGTCCTCTGTCTTTAGGAAACCATGACCAACTCGGTGGCCTAGGAAAGAAATTTCGCTAAAACCAATATAGGCTTTAGAGGGTTTCGCTGTCAGGTTGTGCTCGCGCAAAGTAGACAGCAATTCATCTAACCCTGAATAGTGATCTTCCCAAGTATCGCTGAAAAGACAGATGTCGTCTAGATATGCAATGACATCTGACCGATAAGATAGGATTCGGCGCATCATGCGTACGAATGTAGCTGGTGCGTTCATAAGACCGAAAAGCATAAAATTCCATTGGAACAAACCTCTAGGTGTTGAAAAAAGCCGTGAGAGGTTTGGCGCGTTCAGATAAAGGAACTTGCCAATATCCTTTAGACAAATCAAGTTTAGTGAAAAAATGAGATTTGGAGAGTCGAGTAAGTAGCTCTTCCAGTAAAGGCATAGGTTCGGCATCGAACTTCGTTACTTGATTCAATTTGCGATAGTCAACGCAAAGACGTATGTTATTGTCTTTTTTTCGAACAATAACCATCGGCGAAGAGTATGCAGAGGTGGATGGTTCGATTATTTTGAAATCTATCATCTCATCCAACTCTTTCTCGACCTGTGCTTGAAAATGTATAGGGATAGGATAAGGTCTAACCCTAATAGGAGTATGGTCAGTTAGAACAATGTCATGTTCAATGACATGTGTTTGTCCAGGGATGTCAGTGAGTACATCCTGAAATGTTTGCAACATAGTTGAAACTTGTCGCTGTTCTCCTAGAGACAAATCAGGACAGACAGTAACGTTCTTCCATGATTCACTAGAATGAAGTGGGATCATTGGAATAGGAAGATTTACATCTGAAAAACTTGTTTCCTCATCCTGTATCACGGACAGTGATGAGTAATGACCATGTTGTACTGGAGAATCGTCCGTTGCTTGGAAAATGGGTTGCAAATAATCCGGACGTTCATGGAATTCAGTAAGCATATTGATGTGGAAGGTTTTATGCTTCCCATCAATATCGATAATATAGTCGACATCGGAAATTTTCGATATTATATCGTACGGACCTTTCCAAGAAATAAGTAGTCTGTTTTCCCTACAAGGTAGTAATACAAATGCTTTGTCACCAGGACAAAGTTGTCGTAAGCATCTCTTCTTATTGGCAAATTGCCTTGCCTTCTGCTTCGCAAATTCAGAAGAAGAAGTTGCTAATTTGCATGCTTCGATAATCTTTTGTCTCAACGCGATGACATATTCGTAGGATGACTTTGTGTCATCGTCAATATTGTCAGCTGTTATGAGATCATGAAGCAACGACATAGGGCCACGCGGACGCGCGCCAAAGACGAGTTCAAAGGGAGAAAATCCTGTATGTTCATTGGGGACCTCTCTGTAAGCGAAGAGGGCCGCAGGTAAAACTCTGTCCCAGTCTTGAGGATGATCCTCAGTTATCTTCCCTAGTAAGTTTTTAAGTGTTCTTTTAAGGCGTTCGACCATCCCATTAGACATTGGATGATAGATACTACTTAAAGATCTATCTATCTGCAGAGTAGACATTACTTGAGACATGGTATCTGATATTAGTTGGGTGCCATGGTCTGACAATATCTCTCTGGGGAACCCCAGACGAGAAAATATAAGCCAAAGAGCATCTGCAATATCAGCAGTAGTAATGCTCTTCAGAGGAATAGCCTCTGGCCAACGTGTGCACATATCAACACACGTCAAGATAAACTGATGTCCTCTTGCAGACTTGATCTTAAATGGACCAATAATGTCTATGGCCATTTTTTGAAACGGCCGAATAGGAATGTCTGCTGCCTGAATGGGTGCAGCATGCCGTGGACCTTTGGATTTAACTTCCTGACATACTTTACAAGATCGACAATAAATCCGTATGTCCTTGTTTACCAATGGCCAAAAGAAAGCCGCAAGGACTCTTGACTTAGTACGGGAAAAACCCATGTGTCCAGCACACTGAGAGTCGTGAGCGTGCTGCAAAATTTTAACTCTCAAATTCTTGGGAACCAGGATTTGAGAATGACTTGACGTAATGGAGTCTTGAACCATACGTACAAGTACGCCATTATTCTTTGTAATCCACGATTTACGACTTGTGTCTTTATTCGGATCACCTTTAGTTGCAAGAATGAAGAATTTCTTCAGAGTGGGATCATCTTCTTGCTGTTTTATAAACGAGTCACGAGAAATTACCAAGGGATCATATTGGTTATGCACTTCATTATCTTCAGTAGATGAAGTTTGAGGCATATTAAGAGCCTGAGCTCTAGTGACTACAGCGTTAGCAATCTGCATGTTTTGCCTTTCCCATGCGGAAATTTGTTGCGGAGTGCATTCTTTGACTCCATGAATGCGACCGATGATGAGGTCAGCGATCGGATTCGGAAGAAGACATGCGTGTACATCTCCTGTAAAGAAAGGAGTAGCAATCCTAATGATAGCAGTAGAGTATTTCTCTAATGTGCCGCCAAATGTTACACATTTGATTACTTGTCCAGTGGCACGGGAAGGATCTACGAGTGACTGCCTAACACCAATTGTGGTGCATCCAGAATCAAATAGCACGGAGACTGGATTGTTATTTACTAAACCCTTATGTAAGACAAGAGAACCTCTTCCATCATGCGCGACTGATGCAGGAAGAGCAGGAAGAGGATGGCCGCAGCTTAAAGTAGACACTGTGGTTGGCTCAAATAATGTTTTGCATTGGGGGCACTGAGATGCTCTCCCAAAATCAAAAGCGGAACATGCCATATTATTAGCGTCATTATTGTCTTTACTCTGTTTATAGGCTTCATGGGACTCTTGTTGTGCAGAGTTTGCCTGAAAATGTGGTTTATGTCTTCTGTTTTGAGATCTACCTCGGTTATTATTACCTCTGTAGTTATTGTTACCTCTATTGTAACCCCTATTTGGGTTTGAGTCATAGTTCTCTTGGTTACCATTATCATATTCATTATAATGAGTATCTCTGTAATTGCGATCTTGTTGACTCCAAGACGGATAACCCGGATAGTTTCTATAATTACTTCCTCTATGGAAATTGCTATAATTGTGACCACCCCTGTGTCGAGAGCTATCAGCTCGTCTCCAGTTCTTTGAAGAAGAACCCTGAAATGATTGGTTACCTTGGTTTTGATAACTATTATGGTTACCTTTTTTATCAAATCTGTTTTGAGGTCCCTGAAATCTGTGTGAATAATTGGGATTGTATGGTGTTGCTGAAGCAACTGGCATACTCTCCTTAATCTTAGTGTTGCCAAAAGTCACGTCGGGGTGTGCAGTGACATATTGGGAACAATATTCTTCCATTTCCTTTAGAGATTTGGGTTTACGCTCATGTATAAATTCAAGGAATGGTTTGTTAACACATGACATAATCTTATCTCTGAGCAACAAATCCATAAGTCCTTCATACGTTTTTTTCTGTTTTGGAAAGCTCAATCCAACGATCAACTGTGAGACGTGCCTTTGCAATGAATTCTGAGAATTCTACACCTGTCTCAGGCACCATCGTCTTAAACAAAAGGCGATAGCCTTCCTCACTTAGCTGGTATTTTTTTATCAAAGCCGCCCTAATGACATCATAATTATCCTTATCTGCTTCTCCTACAAGGCATAATCTAGTCAGAGATTCACCTTTCAAGTTTTCTGCTAATTGATTAGCGTATTGTGATTTATCCACATTATGTGTACGACAAGAACGTTCAAATCTATCCAGCCAGAATGTAATATCGTCACTGGACTGATTGAACGGTGGAACCTTAACCTTGTAAGTAGAAGGTTTACCATTACCACTAGATGCCTGATTAACATTACTCATACTTGTCAATCTCAATTTCTCTAACTCAAATTCATGTTCTCTTATTGCTTTTTTTTCTTCCGCTTTTAATCTTCTTTGTTCAGCTCCTCTGTCTAATTTTTTTTGTTCAGCAGCAGCTTCTCTTTCTAATTTTTTTTGTTCAGCTTCAAATCTCCTTTCCTCCACCTGCATCTGCAATTTCTTTTGTTCAGCAGCAGCATCAGCTTCTTTTTCTAATCTTTTCTCTTCAGCCAGAGCTTTTCTCTCTTCTGCAGCAGCTTTTTTTTCTTCAGCAGCAGCTTTTTTTCTTCTATTTGAAGTTTTCTCTCCTCTGCAGCAGCAGCTAATGTCTTGTCATATTGAGCAACTGCCCATTTTTCTAATTGTTGACCAGTCTTATCAAGGGCTTTCCCTTGTATAATGAAGTATTCTAATGTAGACATGATGTCTAACAATAATACTAATCACTTGAAACAATAATAATACCACAAGTTCTTAATGACTTGATTAATCAGCACACTATCCCAGTATCTGTGGGTCACAAGCCTTAATAAGGTCTTGTATAACAGTAATAATAATCAAGTACTGGTTTATACCATAATCCAAGTGCAGTGCACAAGCAATAGTGTCTTATGAAATATACCTATATAAAACATATGTCAACCAACAGAATACATAAAGTACAAATAGGACTGACAATACAAGAACGTTTGCAGAAATCAAAATAAATCAAATAGGGAAATCAATGAAAATAATCACTGAATCTGCAAAGAATAACAACACAAATGACGTCACAGTATATGAATATAAATTGTGTATACAACTAAATAAAAGGAAAGGGGAGACCTACAAATACAAAGAAATCGAACAAAACTAAAGAACAGAAAAATGTTACAACAACAATGATGGGTACAAGTCGTAACAGCTAACACAAATAGCAACTTTTTGTTGCAAGCAAATTTCCAATTAAGGAAATTGCACATAAAGAAAACGCCCACAACGGACCCTCTATCACGTGGGATATTCTGTTGTGGGACACCGCCCAACCTAAACACAACCTACTGACATATAAACTAATATATTATACAAACAAATAACATGTAAACATAAATATATAAATTATATGTATGATAGTATGTGTTGCAAAATAGGCTCAGTTTTACAGTAATGGCAAAGTTATTCTTATGCAAATAAATAAACTGCCACTTTATTGAATTACAAATTCTGGCCTTAAATATTAAAGTTCATATATAGAAAAAAAGAAGATCCATCGATGAAAATAGGACTTCTTAGTTCAATAATACTGTCTTTCTGTTAATATTGACAAGAATTGATCCAACTGTTCTGTGAAACTCTGTAATGTCTAATGTAAAAATGTCAACAACGCTGACCTAGTTACTGCATTCACTTGATAGGTCACGTGACAATGTGTTGACAAAGAGCAAACTAATACTGCAAGTGTGTCGTATCAGCCACAGGAAACGGTCTGGTATCGGTAGTCTGTTGACTTCTCAACTTCTGCGAGGTCAAACCCAGAAAGCTGGTCCACCAGTTGATAAACTCTCTTTTTTTCATCAGTTGATAAACCTCCTTTTTTGATTAATGATGTCCACCAGTGTTGATATAAGCTCACTAGAACATCACCAGAGTTAAATGCTGTGTTGTTGTGTTGCTCGTGGTTTGAATATGGAATGTCAACTCGACCTACGCAGTGGTGTGTAGACATAGATTGAGAGTATAATATGCGAATGATAAGAAGAGTTCGTGGTGTTGACAAATGGTCTTTTTCTTACACTCATGTATGGCTGGAAGTCATCGACACCAACGACTGTGTACCTTTCCTACAGTTTAATTGGACGTACACACTCCACAGCACGGATAGTGACAAATCACAGGTTGGCATAATACATCATGGTACAGTGGATAAATGGTCTTGCAATGATACATGGGCACTCAGGTAGAATAATAGCATAATGGACTGTCAGTAGACAAGCACTCATTATTGCCCATTTATATATATATCATCTGAGTTTACTGACAAAGCACGTCAGATTATAAACAATATTCAAGATGGCTTCTAGACCTAACCTCGTCTAGCGAAGATTCCTTTAAATAATGTTCAGCACATATTTTTCATATAATCATATTGAACCGCTAGTAATGGGTTCTCATGTGTAGCAGTGATCTCTGGACTCATCAAGCGATAATACGGGGCATCCCTTTTCTCTTCTTGAAAGTCATAAAATATTTGGATACAAGATGGCTTCTCTCGTGAGCTGTAACTCACGTTTGGATACAACTAGGAATCTGTATCAAAGTTAATCATACATTAAATGTTCTCATTACTTTGTAGATTCTATCATGAGACAATTGACTTCACTTTACAATATGGTGCTGCTATGAATGAATGTCATCTTCATATAGTTAAATCTTCCCTTATTGAAAAACGATGGCCTCGTAAGAGTTCATAAGAAGTGCGTTTGTTTTACCTTGGTATCAGAAATATGATTCTGCCATTCCTTGGCAATAAGAATAAACACTGGGGTAAAGCATACAGGATAGGTCTAAACGTCTATCACTTTCCCCAACAATCTTGAGATCACTTTTCCCGGCGACAAGCCGATACAGAAAAAACACAGCCCCATCATCAGGGCGAAGCCAAATCACTCCTCCCTAGCGACACATCCGCCGAACAGCCCTTTGACCTTTCCAGCCAAAAGACCATATAGTTCGACTTAGACATGCAAAGATATTCAGATATAAGACAGACTCGTCCTACCCAGACAAACAATACACATAAATTCAGGCCATAGATACACTGAAGCAAGAACAACCTATTTCTACCCAAACAAAGAATAAATCGCAGTAAAACTGGATTCATCCGCGGAGTTCGATCGAAAGTGCCGACACTCCTTTCAAGGGAAGTAACTCAATAATGACTTTTCCTTAAGCACTAAAAAGTATCTATTTTGTTTACAAAATATTTGCGAACATAACAAGCATACAAATGTATTATATTGTAAGATATCAAAGACTGCACGTAACACACCCCTCCATCTTCTATTCTACCATTCCATATCAGAATTTACCCTCGATGAGAATTCAATTTAATCCCTCAGGATAAAACTTCCTTTATATTTAAACTGAATAGCTTTTGCTTTACATTACATTTAAATGAAAAGGTTAAACGTACAGATATACATGTTGTACATTTACATCTCTACTGTTTTGAAAAGTGTTCACAATATAAATTCATTTATGTTTCATTTATATTTACACTTATGGAAAAATTTGAAATTTCTATTAATTTTAAATGAATATTGTCACATAGATCTTTACACTAGTTTAAAGCTTGAAAACTTACGTTAATAGTAAAGTGAATATGTTTAAACAGACATTAACACTGCTTTGAATATGTAAAAATTATAGTTAGAATGTACATCATTTCTTTCATCTCTCCCTCCCTGCTCCATAGGGAACCTGTAACTACTTTATGCTTTTAGTTCTCTTTTCGAAACTATCAATAAATCAATCACCAGCACTTGCAGTGGTGGTTAATGAATCATCATTCTAGATACTGAGGTTGCCAGCCCCAAATTTCTTTGACATACAATAGCGAGTTTCACACATTAAACTGCGCATGGTAATATATATATATATATATATATATATATATATATATATATATATATATATATATATATATATATATATATATATATATATATATATATATATATATTTGTTAGTTCACATGTTAGTAATAAAATATGAAATGTAAGTCACAACTTACGCCAATGCTGCTACGGACGTGTTTGCTCAGATGAATAAAAGAGACGACTCGTTCTCTTACACGCGTCTGGGATGCCTTTAATTTTGACCATATATTTTCCTCTGACTCCGTGTTTCTTCAGTTTCCTAGTCCAGGTGTTCCTTATTAAAATGTAAAGAGTCCCTGTGCTTTATAAGTCTTATTTGGTTCTCCAAAAAAAGGTCCGTTTAATAAATAGGAATTATGAATCTATTTTTCACTCTGGCGAGGTCTGGTGTTATCTTGGCGACCTTGAAATTTACAGTGTGATAAAACTGCAAAAAAGGTCAGGCTATTTTCCCCTCAATGTTGTTATGAATCTAATCAGAAAGATCCAATCGTTTCAAACAGGTCGTGTGTAGCACTTTCAAAATATTTCCTACATGGAAAGATTTTGCAAAAGGTCACGTCTTTCATATATGCTAATATGATGTCTTGCATACACTCTCATCAACAAATTTTAGACTCATATTGTCTAAAATGTAATAAATCCATGATTACTTTTTACCAAGTGACCGGAAGCGATTATATCACATCTGTCTGCCCACAGGTGTCACACAGACAGTAATCTAGTTATATGTCGTATGAGTACGCAAACTCCGTCTCGAATTGATTTAAATCGATAGCGCTGGCCGATGTACGTGTTAATCTGCAGCGACTATAACTAACAAATCTGGGTAGCGCCAAGAAAATGTGATGTATCATATCAGCCGCTCCTGCAAATGTGATATTTATCCCCTACAGGGTTCTTTGATTAAAATCAAATATCTGCTACTTAGCAGAGAATAACGAGGGAAGAAAGAAAGAGAAAAAGAAAAGTGCGATAATTGACAGCACATAATAAAAATCAGTACCACAAATGTATCGATACTGCCAGAGAGAACCAAAAATCGATAGAGGTCGTCCATTTCGTCACAAAAATAAACATTTACGGTAGCACATACACTGCCACACCAACTCAAAGAAATACAGAGGTATGGAAGAATTTGTTAGAGAAAATAGAAAACAGTCTAGAAAGTTATAAATACAAAACTACTACAATTTTCGGAAGATCGGTTTTAATTAACACTTTTATTTTACCTAAATTGATTTACATATCAAATGCCCAAACCATTCCTCAAGAAATTATTACACGAATAAACACACTCACAAGAACATTCTTATTTCGCAACACTTTACATTGTATAAAACATAAAACGTTAATACAACACAAAGATAGACATGGGAGTATCTTTACAAGATATAGCGACAAAAATAAAAACTTTAAGAATCAAGAACATAGGAGAAATCGTTAAAAATCCTGAAACATACACCCTGGCTCATTATTATATTGGTTTAAGATTATCTAACTTGTGTCGTTACAACAATAATCAACCTCATTATTATATTGGTTTCGGATTATCTAACTGGTGTCGTTACAACAATAATCAACCTCATTATTATATTGGTTTAAGATTATCTAACTCGTGTCGTTACAACAATAATCAACCTCATTATTATATTGGTTTAAGATTATCTAACTTGTGTCGTTACAACAATAATCAACCTTATTATTATATTGGTTTAAGATTATCTAACTTGTGTCGTTACAACAATAATCAACCTTATTATTATATTGGTTTAAGATTATCTAACTTGTGTCGTTACAACAATAATCAACCTTATTATTATATTGGTTTAAGATTATCTAACTTGCGTCGTTACAACAATAATCAACCTCATCATTTTGGCACTTTACCACAGTTCTACAAACAATGCATACAAAGCATACAAGGAAACACACCTTTATTACAACAAAACACACGTTCCATTTACAGAAGTCTCATTAGTGAAAAGGATAAAACGTGGGTACAATTATTTCATAACTGATTACCAACCTATTGTTAGGAGCCTACACGAGTTACCACTTGCTCCACCCACAAAGGAAGTCACCTTTAGATTATTATATAGCATTACACCCATTAGGCAAAAACTTGTTGCACAATGGAAAAACATCCCAAAATGCAAATTATGTAACACCAATACACAGGTAACAGAAGATCATTTGCTTTTTTACTGTAGTACAATTACTTCTGCAATAGAAATTTTGAAAAAGGAATTAGCGGTTTACATTCCACGCACTATTGACATGTATAGAGCTATCATGCTAATTCTATACCTAAGTGTACACAACAAGTAGAACTGAAACTATTGACATGTATAGAGCTACCATGCTAATTCTCTACCTAAGTGTACACAACAAGTGGAACTGAAACTATTGACATGTATAGAGCTATCATGCTAATTCTCTACCTAAGTGTACACAACAAGTAGAACTGAAACTATTGACATGTATAGAGCTATCATGCTAATTCTCTACTTAAGTGTACACAACAAGTAGAACTGAAACTTTTGACATGTATAGAGCTATCATGCTAATTCTCTACCTAAGTGTACACAACAAGTAGAACTGAAACTTTCGACCCTGCTAGTGGAATTTAAATATTTAGTCTGGATATGTAGGAACTTCGCAGTGTTTGAAGGGAAACAGTACAACACCCACTTATTCTCCTAATTATACCTACAAATAACACAATATTTTAGAGTTTGAAGGGATTTTTTTAGGGGGGGGGGGCGATGGAGGGGGTAAGGGGGCAGGGAAATTATTTCAACCCAGAACTGACTGTACATATGTTAATAATTATAGCCATGTTTGGCTTTATGGATGCAAGTTCCAATGTATGTGTGAACGAGTTTATTTGATAATTTTTTATTAAGTGTGCCAATGAGTGTAAGTACGCGTGAGTGTTTATATGTATTATACAATGTACTGTTTTTTTTTTTTTTTTTTTTTTTTTAAATTGAAAAAAATACAAATAAAAAAAAAAAAAAAAAACGGAACAAATGTATGTATGTGCGTCTATGTATATATAGGTATATAGGTGCAGATTCCAGGTATTTTTCTTTTCTTTATGTGTCTTCTTAAATGATTTGACTCATTTCGGAGTGTCTAAACAGTGGCTTAAGTGTACATGTGAAAGTGTACGTTTTTTAATATGTAAAATACTATGTACTAAATAGGAATTTGATTAGCTATAAATCTATTTTATTTTTGTATTCTTCTTTAACATTTAATTAACTTTATTTATTCCACTGTTACTCTGAGCCGCCTGTGTGTGGGCTTGCGACTACGACTGCCAGCGTACCAACGCCTGCCGCTTCGCCGCTCGCCCATCGCCACAGGACTTGTTGTGAGTGGATGGATGAGTGGATGAAAGAGTGATTTGCGCAGTGATTTGGTTTAAAGTGAGGAAGAGTTGCCCAATTCCTTGACCTCACTCTCTCGCCTGAGTCCATCTGAATCCAGTGGCAAGACAAGTCAAGACGACTGGAGATGAAGTCAGGTGAAGTGTATGACCAAGGATTTCTACGTGCCTCGCCGTGCTCCTTAAGCTCCACAGCACGTTGCTGGTAATCGCCGTCATGCCCGTTGAACCAACATGTGGTTTCTTCCGCGCAGTCTATCGAATCCAGTCTTGGCATGCATGGGTAGGCAGATTCTCACTCACCGAAGGTTTATAACCAGTCGGCTACCCTCACTTAGTTTAGCCGGCCGGAACGAAACTACTTGTGAGTGAAAAGCAGGGAATTCACATCAACAGCCTAAATCCGACAAGTTGTGTGAAGAAGTTCCCTCATCACCAAGAAGTGACGAATACCACAGCTGCAGGACCCCCTTATATCAGGTAAGTGCTTATAAAAAGGCACTAGCAACCTGACATAATTTGCTGAACTACAATTGTATACCCTAAATCTCAGTGAGAAGAAAATTTGATTCCAATATAACATTCAGCAGCATTTTCTTTATTTTAAACTGGTAATACGGAAGCCAGATTGCTATCTAAGGAAGCCGACTGAGGGACGAGCGAAAACACCGGTGATAATTAGATAATCGTTTCATCTGCGCACACTCTGTATCAATATAGCCAATAATCTGTCTGGGGAAGACAGTATTTGAAAGTAGCATCTGGACATCAAATGAGTGCACAGATTGTGGTTATGAGTTTTGCACAAGATACAAGCGGACGTCTTGCAGAATGAGAACTGGATCACGTGATGGAATTTTAAAATGTAATATTTTAAAACACGCGGGGAAGATTATGAATTTGAACACCCCTACCCAGAAAGTGCTAAAGAGTTTACCATTGGTTTGATTTGAGAACCCGGAATATACTTTGGTTCTCATTGGCAAGTTTAGGAATAATAAGAGTGCTACAGGGATGCCTCTTGTCTCCATTTCTTTTCTTACTAGCAATAGACAGGGTTATGAGATCATCGACAATACACAACAGAAATGGAATCCAGTGGACTCTGACTAAGCAGTTGGATGATTTGGATTTTGCTGATGACTTGGCTCTTCTGTCCCGTAACCGTTATCAAATGCAGGACAAATTGAAAACACTCGATGAGAGGTCACAGAGATTGGGTCTGAAAATACACAAGGAAAAGACAAAAATAATGAGAATAAATGCAGGTAATGATAACAGCGTTGAACTTGAAGAAACACCAGTACAAGATGTAGAATGGTACAAATATCTTCGCAGTAATATAGACAAAGTGGAGGGAAAGACAGCGATATCAAAATAAGAATACAAAAGGCAAGCGGAGCTTTCATTGCATTGGGAAATATATGGAGATCAAGAGAAATCGAATCCAACACGAAAATAAGAATCTTCAACTCAAATGTGAAGTCAGTCCTATTGTATGGCTCTGAGACATGGGGAACAACAAAGACAACAACCAAAAAGCTACAGACTTTCATAAATGGGTGCTTGCGTAGAATAGAAGGATTAAAATGGTATGACAAGGTTACCAATGTGGAACGAACGAACGAACGAACTTTATTTTCAAAGGGTTTAGAATTGGGCACGCAGGCCCGTCTAACATTCACTGATTACAAGAACTAGACAAGTGCCAGTGGAACAAGAGATGGGAAGAAGACGATGGCGATGGATTGGACACACACTGAGGAGACCTGTTGATAGAATTACAAGGCAGTCCTTGTTCTGGAACCCCCAGGGCAAGAGAGGCAGAGGTATACCAAGAAGCACATGGAGAAGAGAGCTGGAAACAGAGGTGAAAATGATGAGAAGAACTTGGAAAGAACTTGAGATGATGGCACGTGACAGGAGGACTTGGCATGTGTTTGCACAAGGGCTATGTTCCTTTGGGAGTTGAGGGTTATGAATGAATGAATGAATAATCAGATTAGGTGGCATGGTATCAGAACTCATGAAGTATTTGACAGTCTGCTATTGAAGAAGGTGAGACTTGGTGTTTTTTCTTTGCCCTCCTTAACCCAAGAGCAGAATCAGTAGGAGAGATAGATGGACATAACTTTATTTAAAAGGGTAAAGAATTGGGCACCCAGGTCTGCCCGACCATCCAGCCCGGGAGTTACTATAACATATATTTCATTGAGTCTTCCCACGACTTAGGGGCTAAGACTTATATCAATATTTGTCGAAGACATCTGCCCTTAACAAAGGACTCTATGGATCTGCTCCAACATCATTGATGTTTGGCAACAAATCGATCGCACCAAGTTGCGCAATTTTGTTCAAATATAGTGCACGAAGGCACGCAAATAATTAAACATGTTATAACTTTAGATGTGCTCACAAGTGTGTCTATAAAAGACTAGACCAGCATGTTATAATCTCAAGCGCTTAACTCCCATGCAAAAAAGGACTTAACAGTTTACACCGACCCCCGGGGTAAAATAAAAGGCGCAGCATATTATTATTATTTTTTTTTTTTCGTTATCGAATATTATGCTGAACAAAAGAGTGAGGTCGATCAAATTCTATTATATAACAATAGGGGAATTATTATATATGTTAAGTCATTATAAAGAAACCAACAATAGTGGGATGGAAGTATGTAAAGAGAATCAAACATCAAATGCAAACAAAAGAAAGGTGACATAGATCAACTATGTACAAAACGGAAACCAAGAAGCGGAAAGTGAAATGAACAAATGACATGAAATGGAGAATGATGACAAATGGAATAAGTATTATCAAATAAATCAATGATAAAACATGTCAACAAATGACATTGAAAAGTGTATTGTGTGTATATAAATACAAGTGTGGAAAACAAAAGGAAATAAAATCAATGGGCAATTGAAAACGCTAGAAGAAAACAACGCAGTCTAAATAGAGTGCGGCGAGAATCAACTAAGTAACGTAAGCAAACTACTAAAAGTCAAGTATGGCTACATTAAGTAGCTACGCACGCCAAATATATCAGGCGCTAATGATGCGCTACCAATAAAAATGAGGTTAGACGCAATAGTGCAGCGAACTAAATATCATAATTAAGGAAGCATGTCATAAACATAGCACACTGTTCAGCGAAAATTAAAATGTAAGTATTCAATCTGGAAAAAGTGCCATGAAGGTCCATTCGAATAAAATGGCAGTAATTAAAACTTTGCGAAAAAGTCAACAAGTCCGTAAGTAAAATGTTTGTGAGTCAAGACTAATCGCATAGAAAATATGTTAGCGTAATGTGTAGTAATTAAATGTTTCGTTAAAATAAAATGTTAATACGAAAGGAAGCCAGAATGTTGTGACTGATGTCCTTTTGCAATGTATCAAGGACCCTATATCATCAATCACTTCTACAAATACAGGTGACTCCCAATGTTTAAACTAACCCACGAAATGACTTCATGATATGTTGATCCGAGAAAAATTACAGTGATGATGACGTGTTGTTTTGACACTACTACATTTGAACAATAAGTCCAAGAATGGAGAATACTATGGCAATCTGCAAGCTACCAATGCTAAAGACTAATCTACATGTTCGCATTTTGAATGAAAGATTTTACAGTGACTTATGTTACAATGTTGAAACGATTAATCGGCTAACACGTCACCTGATGCTGATGAATACTTGAATGCTCCATGTCCTTTAATAACTCTTTGAACTCAGTGCAATACGTGCATATATTATGCCTTATTGACAGTGATCATATTTGGTCTACAGACTAACAAACGCACAGTCTGTGAGATAATGCAAATGCTGTGAATTGAGCATATTTTCTGCAGACATTTCGGTGTATTTCAATATGAAGAACTGCAACTACAGATGAAGGAACGTAACTCTTAAATAACTCGCAGAATCAAGGGATATTATAAAGATATTTTATATCTGGATATTTTGCGATTTTGAATCGGTTTCGACTTGAACGTTGTTAATTAAGATAACGAGAATATTCTAGGGGGGAGAATCTAGAACATTGACAAGAGGTTATGTGAAAATATGTTCACTGGATTTGGTATGATAGACATTGTATTATGGAACTCAAGTTTAATATATCATATATAATTACATGACACTACGTATGTTAACTACTGTGCTTTACTTGAAGTTTAATTAACTACTGTGCTTAAATTGAGTGTTAATTATTGTGAAGTCGCCAGACTTGGTTTGCTCTTTGACACAAATCTATTTCACACTCACGCTGGACTTTGCAACAATATTTGGCTAACATGCCACACTATTATCTATTTGTTCAAAATATAAGCATAGTCTTATCTACTGCTCACACAAGTGTGTTAGATACAAGATTACATTGGTTTTCTTAAGATCTATATGTTATGTTGATGACATGTACTTTACAGATAGACATACTTTTAATCTTATATATATATATATATATATATATATATATATATATATATATATATATATATATATATATATATATGACTGTGCAAACGACTGGGAGATGGCGGTAGACCTACCTGGACGAGGGGCATATCCAGAGAGTATCAGAAAATCGCGGAGACGGCCGGATATAGTGCTTCATTCTTCAGCAACGTTTCAGGTCATACTGATTGAACTGACCGTGCCATTTGAATTCAGATTAGACGAGCAACACTCGTTCAAAGCGGCCAAGTATAGTGATCTGGCCGCGGATCTGAGACACGATGGGTTCACTGCAAGAGTCATGGCTGTTGAAGTGGGCGCAAGAGGGCTTGTGGCTGCATCAGTGTATGATTTATTGAAACTGTTGGGGCTGAGGGGACAGTCGAGAACAAGGGCACTGAAGAGGCTTAGTGAAACTGCCGAAAAGGCATCAGGCTGGCTGTGGAACAACCGCAATGGGCAATGGAAATCGTGAAAATGAACGCTGCGGTACAGAAAACACCAAACTTTTTCTAAGTCCACAATACGCTGAGTTTTTTTGGTGTACTAGTGAAAGGGCTGTGACTCAGGGGCAACAGGCGGAGTATATTATAAGGGGTCTCAGACAGAATTTCAGTGGCTTGTGCGCAGTGGCTAGACTCGTCGGCTTCGCACTGGTGTCTCAGTATATGTTCTTAGTTGTGATGTGCGACGGAACGAACATAATAATTTGTCTTCTCTTTGTTACTTTCACAATTGCCTCCACGGCTGGCGGAGTTGTGGATTTTAAAGTTGCTACCATAAGTGAAATGGGTTCATTTTCGATACAAGACAATAGGAGGCTGAGACGCTTGGGAGTCATGACCCAAGTGGGCCCGCCCCCCTTAGAGTGAAATGGAGTAATCGGGCCGAAACACTTGTCGGAGGGGGCCCTCTTCTGATGATCAGATTGCTTCCTGTTGTTTCGCTCTGTAAAGAGTTTCCTATCTTATATATATGCTTAAATCCTTCACAAAATGCGACGGACATTTATAGGTTAACACATGTTCAGCGCTAAAATGCATTGTTCTTGACTTCTGAATTATCTTGTATAGGCTCCAGTAAGGTAGAAACGTCATTACTTTTCTATCTACACCTCTGCCAAGAGTAATCTTGTGCGAAGATAGCCTCTTTGACGACCCATTTAGATACTCTTGAGATTTGGTCACTGTTGGACCACTACTGTGAAGCAGGGGAGGCAATCCGTGACAACCAACATGGACCTCTACATTCTAGCTTCACAAACAAATCTCACTGGGGAACGATTGGAATGACCTAGGTTTCTTTAAAAGAAAATAATAAAATAAAATATACTAAGACTACAGAAAAATGCTTCCTTTGTTTTTCTCTAAAATTATTATCTGCTTTACTTTTATATATAAAACAGAAACAAAATTGTGTTCCCATATTCGTTCCCATTTGTAGTTGAGTTAATGAGGAGTTTGATGCAGCCTAAAAAATAAATGACAATTTAAACAAAAGCATCTCAATACTGGGATGTGACACTGTCCAAGCGGCTTGATGCTTGCTACTCGAGGCAAAGTTATCGGTGTGACGAAATCAGTTGTGTACTTCTTATCACTCTCATACACTCTTGCAGTATCACTTGTTTTCTTCATTTTTCTCACTCATCGTCATATTATGTGCCATATTTATTGCCCTTACTTTCTTTTGCTGTGACCGCACCTCAGACGTATTTACACTCCGCCAGGTGAACTGTAACAATACCAGGTTACTTAGACCAGGTCATTGGTAATACGATTGTCACGTAAGTCAGTCTTATCACCTTTAAAGAGACGTCAGTTGTTTGTGCAAACGTGGTATTGGTATTTCTTGTATCGGTATGTAGCGTCAATAGATAGTACACTGTCCCCGACAGTTTTCCTCGTATTTATTTAATCAGTTCAAAGAAATACATACTTCCTTTCACATGCATCTATCTAGTACCCCTCACAAAAGATCTTCAATTACAGAAAATGGTATCATATAGGAAACAATCACAAAATCATATAAATCTCAGGAGCTCAAACACAATACGTCCACTCGCCATGAAAAAACACAATCGCTCACCTTACTTCTCTCCTACCAGTCACCTGTCTAACGAGAACCACCCAAGCATGACGGCTTAACGGAGCTCATCCGTCTTTTCCGGTGACCCGTGTAAAAATAAAAAAAACACAGAGCCACGCTGAGCTAACGCTATATAATACGCACCTGTTATGAATTTTAATCATAACAGTATTCCCCCCACCTCGTAAAATAATGAAAACGAAGTTTTCATTATTTCGGAAGTGTGAGTATAAACATCACTAGAGTGAAAGATGGTATCATCAAATTTCACTGTTTGTATGAACTAGTATAGCACCCAGGACTGTGCCACAGAGTAGGCAATTAAACACTCAATGTGTGGACATTAGCAAAGAATACCAAAGCCATCGACTACAAAGGACGTAAATTCTATTAACACCAATGTGAGGAGACTATCACTAAAAACACCCAACATATTAAAAAAATGATTGACGCAAACCATGCACTCTCATATCTCACACCGTCGAAACACCTATATATCAAGTCCAGTATCCGTAGTCAATTAATCTCATATTTATTAACAGTCATAATGCAAAGCATTAAAATTAATACAATTATATAATAAAGAAAACAGATGATATGAGGCTATATAGTAAATGAATGCAAACTTATCCGTTAAAAGATTAAAAGTATGTCTATCTGTAAAGTACATGTCATCAACATAACATAGAGATCTTAAGAAAACCAATGTAATCTTGTATCTAACACACTTGTGTGAGCAGTAGATAAGACTATGCTTATATTTTGAACAAATAGATAATAGTGTGGCATGTTAGCCAAATATTGTTGCAAAGTCCAGTGTGAGTGTGAAATAGATTTGTGTCAAAGAGCAAACCAAGTCTGGCGACTTCACAATAATTAACACTCAATTTAAGCACAGTAGTTAATTAAACTTCAAGTAAAGCACAGTAGTTAACATACGTAGTGTCATGTAATTATATATGATATATTAAACTTGAGTTCCATAATACAATGTCTATCATACCAAATCCAGTAAACATATTTTCACATAACCTCTTGTCAATGTTCTAGATTCTCCCCCCTAGAATATTCTCGTTATCTTAATTAACAACGTTCAAGTCGAAACCGATTCAAAATCGCAAAATATCCAGATATAAAATATCTTTATAATATCCCTTGATTCTGCGAGTTATTTAAGAGTTACGTCCCTTCATCTGTAGTTGCAGTTCTTCATATTGAAATACACCGAAATGTCTGCAGAAAATATGCTCAATTCACAGCATTTGCATTATCTCACAGACTGTGCGTTTGTTAGTCTGTAGACCAAATATGATCACTGTCAATAAGGCATAATATATGCACGTATTGCACTGAGTTCAAAGAGTTATTAAAGGACATGGAGCATTCAAGTATTCATCAGCATCAGGTGCCGTGTGAGACGATTAATCGTTTCAACATTGTAACATAAGTCACTGTAAAATCTTTCATTCAAAATGCGAATATGTAGATTAGTCTTCACAATTGGTAGCTTGCAGATTGCCATAGTATTCTCCATTCTTGGACTTATTGTTCAAATGTAGTAGTGTCAAAACAACACGTCATCATCACTGTAATATTTCTCGGATCAACATATCATGAAGTCATTTCGTGGGTTAGTTTAAACATTGGGAGTCACCTGTATTTGTAGAAGTGATTGATGATATAGGGTCCTTGATACATTGCAAAAGGACATCAGTCACAACATTCTGGCTTCCTTTGATAGCTCTGATGTCATAGTCATATGGCTGAAGTGCAAGCGAAGCCCTGGCAGCTATCTCATTTCGGAATTTCGCTATCTTGAGATAGGACAACGCTTTTTGATCGGTTTCTAAGGTGAATCGGGCTACCATTAAGTAACGTTGAAGTTTGGCGAAGCAAAACATAATCGCCAAAAGCTCCCTCTCGACAATGGGATACTTTTGCTCAGTAGGCGTCAATTTCCTACTGACGTATAGAATTTGATGCATGCAACCTTCAACCTCCTGCATAAGAGTTCCATCGATTCCTGTTCCAGGGTCGTCTACTCTGAGGGTAAAAGGAAATCGATCGTCAGGTAATCTTAAAATTGGTGATTTGGAGAAGCAGATTTTCAATACAATTAAAGCAACATCACAAACATTGGACCAGACAATTTTGATTGGCGAATTCTTTTTCAAAAAAGAAGATAGAACTGAGGTAATTTCTGAAAAATTAGGCAAGAATTTTCTATAGAAATTCACTAAGCCTAACAGACTGCGAACCTGTTTCTTAGTTCTAGGAATTACAAGATTCAAGATTTTAGAGATAGTTGAATCTTCAGGTTTAAGAAAACCACCTCCTACCTTATGGCCAAGAAAAAAAAATTTCAATGAATCCTATTCTTGATTTAGTAGGTCTAGCAGTTAGATTATGAACACGTAAGGTATTCTACAACGACTGAATTCCAAAAACGTGTTCTTCCCAAGATTGATGAAACAGACAAATATCATCAATATACGTGATTAAATCCTCACGGTCAGAGAAAATTTTGCGCATCATGCGAACAAAATTAGCAGGCGCGATAACTAGACCAAATGACATGAAATTAAACTGAAACAACCATAGAGGTGTAGCGAAAGCTGTATAAGGTTTAGCTTTGTCTGATAATGGAACCTGCCAATACCCCTTTGACAAGTCAAATTTACTGAAGAACGCAGCTGTAGTTAGTCGATCTAGGAGAGAGTTTAATAAAGTCAAAAGAACGGTGTAAAAAATAGTCTTTAAATAGTGACAGTATAGTATCAAGATGTGTGCATTCTACAGAACTGACCATTAATATATGTGTGTTGCTGAATGATGCACTAATTGCACATCAAGACAATAACCTCGAACGTAAGATCCGTTGTCATGCTCGACAACCATGCGTGCATCCACACCTGAGTAAAAATAAAAAAGGGCTTCCCTATACTTGAAACTGTTGATAGGCAAAAGACGTATAAATTATACGTCAGCTGTGAACTGGAAATAATCACCCAGTGACTGTCCCGTCGTGCCTGGTGGCAGATTTTGCACTAGTACGGTGCGTGAGTATGCTCTATGTCCTCGATATGGCATCTCATTTTTACGAAACTGTGAGCGGGGGTGGTAAGCACCTTTATTCACGTGAGAAATATGGTCATTTTTCTTTCTCATGCATGTTACATCTTTATTATATGATGTATCATACTGTTTGAACTGAGTATTATACCTATCCTCAATCAAGCCGGTAGGTTTGGAGCATGTCGTAGAAGACAGCTTAATAGGCATAGCCAAACGTTTTGTCTCAGATGTACTGGTAATAGCTTGAACAGGTACGTGTTTACTATCTTTAACATCAACATTACGTGTATCACCATGACTCTCATTAGTAACTTTTGTGTCACCTTTGACAACCGCATCTACACTCTGAATAGTAGATGTACTGCAAACCTGTCTAAATGACTTACTCTCAGAAGAGGCAGTATTGTTTCCACCAGAAACTCTGGCATCAGAGTGATGTCGAGGGAAGTTGTATCTGCCTCGACATGATATTGTTACTTTTTTAGGTTGTGCTGGCCTGTTTGTATCACACTTAGTACCACTGGCATGTTGCACAATAAGTTTTTCATAACCAATGCTGGACAAGAAAATTCCTGTTTAACACAACATCCAGCAAACCATCAGCCCTTTTTTCTTAAATTAGCAATTTCCAAATTTTTGAGTGAAATCTCTTCACTCTGCCTCTTATTTACCTCCTCAAGGTTTACATTTTTACACCTCTCCTCACTGAGTAGTGCCTCAAAGTTAGTCAACTTATTACGAGTCAAAGTCTCTTGTTGAACAGCTAATTCTTCCATTCTCGTATTCTCAGCCAAATGCAATTCTTCTCTTCTCTTCTCAGCTAGTTCTTTTTTATCTCTAGCCACTTTTGTCATATCAATCTTTAATCTCAATCGAGAAACCTCAGATGTCAGTTCTTGAATCTGAGCCACCTGTGCATGACAATCCAACTTTAAAGCTGAATTAAGCTTTTCAAGTTCACCTCTGACATTCTTTTCCTTGTCAAGTAATTTTTTAATGAGCTTACCTCATCCTCTTTCTGGCGAGAACTAAGATCATAAATTTCTATATTTCCCAATTCCAGCAATGCCTTGGAATTAGCTAGCTCCAATTCGAATCTTGTCAGTTCTGGAACATCAAGATTGCGTTGTAATTTATACAAGAAGAAATATAAATTCAAGTTTCTGGAGCGCATTACTTGGGTGTCCGTGAATCACACGCACGTCTTAGTTAGAACGGCCAGAACTGAATAGAAAAGACGAATATATGTATTATTTCAACATGCATTCTTATTGCCTTATGTACTGTCCATATTTATTAGGAGACAGATCTTGAAGATTCTCCATTGCTATTGTATTGTGAAGAAAACCAAATAAATATGTACTACATGTGTATTGTGGACCTACTACCCGACGACTTGAGTTATTCTGCCAGTTTCGTGTCCTGCATGACCAAACCCTAGTGCATTCGATAACATAGCACGATGAACTCTTTAATATAAATATGGCCACACATCCAGAAGAATTCCAGTCGTAACACTACTTAGCAAGGAAAACATGTCAAATTCACATGGTAAAATAAATGTTCACACTTACCCCAAAGTAATTTTTGGGAACACAATCCCCTGGCACAGTTAGAATAGACACAGCATGTTGATGCTTTCGAATCGCTTGGTCTGGGAAATTTTAGTATTCCTCTTATGAAGGGTGATTTGATTCCTTAGGTCTCCAGTCTTTGTATTTAAAAATGCAGATTTACTTTCAAGTTTCAAAGTTGCCCAAATACTCTGTCCTGGTCCTTTAAGTTTCCAGTCTTGTATTTAAGAATGCGGATTTCAAAGTTGCCCAAATACTTCGATCTGTCACTTATAATTTTGGAATCCTGTGTCCGATCTTCTCTCTGGCTCTGGTGAATTGCTAGCTTGATGTGGCGATGCAGACTGATTTGCGACTCCGATTTCGATAGATTATATTTATATTTCTCAGTTCACATCCCAGATTGTACTCCCGACGAATTTGCCAATTAAAGTTAACGTCTATTCAGGTTCTCACATTAAGCCAATAGTAAACTCTTTAGAACTAAATGGGTCGGGGTGTTAAATTATAATATCCCCCGCATGTTTTGAAATTTAAAATTTTAAAAATCCAACGCGTGACATCTTTCTAATAAGGCGGTAATACTTCCGTTTGCATCTTTATGCAAACTCACAAACAAATATGTGAACGTATCTGATGCGTGATGCCATATGATGATGGATGGTATCCGCATGTCTGGTTTTGTGTAGTGTGTAGATGTGTTCAGTCAAAACAATGTTCGTACAACAATAACAGGGCAATCCACATAGGACGTCAGTAAACTCACGACGTATAAAGTCAATGAGTCTTGAAACAGCCGTTGACGTTTTTCTTCATTATTTATTGTGGACGCCACAGTGACAAAATGGTTACGCAAATGTGTAGGCACATCAAACAGTCATTATCACAGCAACATTCAATACAGCAATAGACGGTAGACAGCATTACAATGATGAGTCAGATGCATGTTATATTTCATAGTGCTGTAAATGTAGTCAGGTGGAAAACTCCATCCTTTTCTATAACAGCCAGGAGATAACCAGATGTATGAGATCAGTTCACTCTCCTTAGTTTGACTTCAGCAAGACAGACACGTCTGCCGAAGTATAAATAATGTCCTCAAAAATATCCTCTAGATAATCAAGGTTTTCCAAACCTAGTTCATTTAACAAAGTAGCAAGTAATGGTCCTTGGTACATGCATCAACCGATGCAGTACAATGCAGCGACATGTGAGCTGGGAAAGAACATCTCGTGACGACGACTTTCGGAGACAGGCTATGAATCGAAATCGCTCACGACCCAAAATCGATAGAGTTAATGAAAAAGTCAATTTACCTTGCTTTCATGAAATACACAGAAATATCACGCCTCCCGGCATGTGCAAATACACTAGAGGTATTATCCCGAATAAACGAAATATCCATAAGAGGACTACACATCCCTGACAGAACAAAAAAATAGCGGAGATCCCCTCTTCAACGAGGCATCTCTTTCGCCATTCCAAATCGCTCACTCCACTAGTCGTGGGCGGAAACCGATCGACCAACAAGCAAGACAAGTCATGCGCAGTCCAGCGCAAAATGACCACAGCTCAAACTTAACTGCATTCGATACCAACGCGAGAAGACAAATGCTTACCGAGAAAAGTGACTATAAATTTCAAGCAGTTGTTGCCCTTGCGTTATAAAACAGATATTGAAATAAAACGATGTTGCGAGAATTTATCACGCAACATATCACCACCTCCTCCCGATAAAAAAAAAATGTGGAACATATTTTTTTTTTCCAATATCAAAGAGCATGCGATAAGCGGCTCAAAACGCACGAATTATGCGCTGATAATTAACTAAATTGCCAAACAATAGGCTAATTATAGAGTGTCTGGTGAGGATATACCTAAACAGAAAAATAAATATGTCTCAAAAAATATTCACATCGGGGAGGTGTCACCAACACACATCACGTTAGCATGTAAACACAATATACGTATGCAAGTTACTATAATCATCATTAAACAGCATACTCTAATATTGTCTTTAAAAATGGATGTACAAATCTGATAGGAAAATTTAAATAGTACATTCTTTGACATGTAATGACATAAGTACATAGTAAAGTTAAACTACATGACGATCCAGGATATATGCTCTGGTATTCCGAGGGTAAGTACACAATCTAGAACTCGTCATGCTTGAAACTAGTAAGGTAAGTCCTCAGCTCAACAATGACATTCTGAGAAAGTACAAGCAATATAATGCTAATTAATAACTAATATGCTTCATAAGGTACAATACATTATTAATAATTGTGGCTGTTTAGTAAACTAACGGCCCTTATATTAACTACTCAGTCCTCCTCTATCATCTTAAAAAACGAACAGAAGAAGATGACAACAAAGCACGATAGTGTGTACATATAAAGTGAGTACAGATGTGCTAATCTATTGTAGAAATATAGGTGTGTTATGACTCTGTAATATATGGAAATATAGGACAGAAGTATTAGTTGGAGTCATGTGGGCATCTAGACAAAATGTCAGCTATCACATTATCCGCACCACGGATAGCTCGTACCGTGAAGTGAAAAGGTTGAAGAGCTATAGCATATCGAGTGGATCTCGAACTCTTCAAATTCTTAGTCTGAATAGCTGTAAGAGCTTTCTGATCAGTCTCTAGAATGAAATGTGCGCCCAGGAGGAATCTTTGTAGTTTTAGAATTGACCAAACCATCGCTAACAACTCACGGTCTAAAACCGAGTAGTTCCTCTCTGCCGCATTTAGTTTTCTAGAAATGTACATAACAGGATGCAGAGTATTTGCATATTCTTGCATCAGTGCTGCTCCAATCCCAGTGGATGAAGCATCACTCCGAAGAACAAAAGTCCTATCAAGAGTAGGTAATCTTAAGATGGGAGGAGAAGAAAATATATTCTTGATTTGGTCTAGTGAAGATTGGCATTCTTCAGACCAACGGACCAGATTAGGCGAACCTTTCTTCAACAATGTTGATAGAGGTGCCATGATCGAAGATAAATTTGGAATAAATCTACCATAAAATTGAATTAAACCTAAGAGACTCCTAACTTGTTTCTTCGTTTTAGGAACAGAGATGTTCAGTATTTTGGAAGTATTGTGGTCTTCTGTCTTCAAGAGACCATGACCAACACGATGACCCAGGAAAGAGATTTCACCAAAACCAACAAAAGCTTTAGAAGGTTTTGCTGTCAAATTATTCTCACGTAGAGTGGACAGTAAGTCATATAACCCTAAATAGTGATCTTCCCAGGTATCACTGAAGAGACAGATGTCATCTAAGTATGCGATGACATCCGAACGATGTGACAGAATTCGACGCATCATGCGAACGAAAGTGGCAGGGGCGTTCATGAGACCAAAAGGCATAACATTCCATTGAAAGAGACCCCTAGGTGTAGAAAAAGCAGTAAGAGGTTTGGCATGCTCTGCTAAAGGCACTTGCCAATAACCTTTAGACAAGTCAAGTTTAGTGAAGAATCTAGAATTAGAAAGTCTAATCAGTAGATCTTCTAACAAAGGCATCGGTTCAGCGTCGAACTTTGTGACCTGATTCAATTTGCGATAATCAACGCAAATTCGTATGTTCTTATCCTTCTTCCGGACAATAACCATGGAAGAAGAATATGGTGAAGTCGATGGTTCAATTATATTTAATTGAATCATTTCATCCAATTCCTTTTCCACTTGC
Organism: Oreohelix idahoensis; assembly: GCA_024509875.1. NCBI lineage: Eukaryota > Metazoa > Mollusca > Gastropoda > Stylommatophora > Oreohelicidae > Oreohelix > Oreohelix idahoensis. The sequence goes on from JAMPIV010015321.1 coordinate 29,093, forward strand.
GACTGAAAGTGTATAGGAATAGGATACGGCCTAACCCTAATTGGATTATTGTCGGTAAGAATTATGTCATGTTCGATGACATCTGTGTGTCCAGGAATGTCAGTGAGAACATCCTGAAATGTTTGTAACATCGACGAGACTTGTCGATGTTCGTCACCAGAAAGATTAGGAGAAACAGAAACGTTTTTCCAAGATTCCGTGGAATGTAAGGGAACCACTGGAAGGGGAAGGTTGACATCAGAGAAGGTAGCTTCCTCATCCTGAATGACAGACAGGGATGAATAATGACCGTGAGGTGCAGGAGCATCATCCGTTGCCTGGAAAATAGGCAGCAAATAGTCCGGACGTTCGTGAAATTCCGAAAGCATGTTTATGTGGAAAGTTTTATGCTTTCCATCAATATCGACCACATAGTCAACATCGGAAATCCGAGAGACTATTGCATACGGACCTTTCCATGCAATAAGAAGTCTATTTTCCCTACTGGGGAGTAGGACGAATGCTTTGTCACCTGGACAAAGTTGTCGTAGACATCTATTCTTGTTAGCAAACTGCCTTGCCTTCTCTTTAGCAATTTCTGATGAAGCAGTTGCTAGCTTACATGCCTCAATGATCTTTTGTCTAAGAGCAATGACATACTCATATGAGGATTGAGTTTCATTGCTAATATCATCGGCAGTGATGAGATCGTGTAATAAAGACATAGGGCCGCGTGGACGCGCGCCAAAGACAAGTTCGAAGGGAGAAAATCCTGTGTGTTCATTAGGGACTTCTCTATAGGCAAAGAGAGCCGCGGGTAAAACCCTGTCCCAATCTTGAGGATGATCTTCAGTTATCTTACCAAGCAAAGTCTTGAGCGTTCTATTCAGACGCTCAACTAACCCATTAGACATAGGATGGTAGATACTACTGAGAGATCGTTCAATATGTAAGGTAGACATTACCTGTGACATAGTGTCAGATATGAGTTGAGTGCCATGGTCTGACAATATTTCTCTGGGGAACCCCAAGCGAGAAAATATCAACCAAAGAGCATCTGCGATATCTGTAGTAGATATGCTCTTAAGAGGAATAGCCTCTGGCCAACGTGTGCACATATCGACACATGTAAGGATAAACTGATGTCCTCTGGCCGACTTGACCTTAAAAGGGCCAATAATATCTATGGCCATTTTCTGGAACGGCCGAATAGGAATGTCAGCAGCCTGGATAGGCGCAGCATGTCGTGGTCCTCTAGATTTGACCTCCTGACATACCTTGCATGATCGGCAGTAAATACGAATGTCCTTATTGACAAAAGGCCAAAAGAAAGCCGCAAGGACTCTCGACTTCGTACGGGAAAAACCCATATGTCCAGCACATTGCGAGTCATGAGCATGTTGTAATATTTGCACTCTCATGCTCTTGGGAACAAGAATTTGCGAATGTGCCGACGTAGTCGAATCTTGTACCATACGTACAAGTACGCCGTTTCTCATTGCAATCCAAGATTTTCTATTTGTATCCTGATTCGGATCACCTTTCTTCGCAAGAACGAAGAATTTTTTTAAAGAAGGATCTTCTTCTTGCAATTTTATGAAAGAGTCACGAGTGATTACTAAGTGACTATCTTGGCTATCAACTTCATTATCACTATTCAGTGAAGTTTCGGGTGTTTGTAGAGCTTGTGCTCTTGTAACTACTGCATTTGTAGCTTGCATGTTATTATCTTCCCAAGCAGCAATCTGCTGTGGGGTACACTCCCTAACTCCGTGAATACGACCAATAATAAGGTCCGCAATAGGATTAGGTAAGAGACAAGCATGCACATCTCCAGTAAAGAAAGGAGTGGCAATGCGAATTACAGCAGTAGGATATTTTTCTAGAGTGCCGCCAAATGTGACACATTTAATAACCCTTCCTGTAGCACAAGATGGATCTACAAGCGATTGTCTAACACCAATAGTGGTGCATCCGGAATCGAAAAGTAGTGAGACCGGAGTATCATTAACAAGACCCTTATATAGAATTAAAGAACCCCTCCCGTCATGCGCAACAGCAGCAGGAAGAGCGGGAAGTGGGTGACCACAACTCAAAGTAGTTATGGTACCCGGTTCGAATAAAGTACTGCATTGGGGGCATTTGTTTGCTCTCTCAAAGTCAAAAGCAGAACCAGTGACAGCGTCAAAGTTTTTACTATCAACAACATGATTACAGGCTCCCTCAGTTTCCTGTTGTACAGCATTAGCCTGCTGATATCTCTTTTTTTTGTGTTGAGATCTACCCCGACTATTATTACCTCTGAAGTTATCAGAGTTATTATTATCTCTGCAGTTATTATTGTCTCTATTGTAATTGTTATCCTGGTTCGAATTCCAGTTTCCACGATTACTATCATGTTCACATTGATGCGAACATCTATTTGTTTGGTTCTGAGGTCTTCGGCAGGAATAACCTCTATTACCATATCCTCTTTTGAAATGCCTATAATTATTAGGGTGATAGTAACGACCACTATCAGGTTGTCTCCAATTCTTCGACGAAGAATCACCATGAAATTGATTTCCATGATTTTGACAGAAATTACCGCTACTCTTTCTATCAAAATTTTGTTGGGATCTACGAGCAAAGTTTTGGCCATACGGAGCTGCCGAAGCAACTGGTAAACCTTCTTTCACCTTAGAGTTACCCATGGTTATGTGTGGGTGCGCAGTTACGTATTGGCAACAGAAATCTTCCATTTCTTTTATTGTTTTAGGTTTACGTTCATGAAGGAAAGCAAGGAAAGACTCATTGACAGACGACATGACTTTGTCTCTAAGTATTAAGTCCATAAGTCCTTCATAAGTTTTTTTCCGTCTTAGATAGTTCAACCCATCGTGAGAAAGTAATGCGTATTCTTGCAATAAACTCGGAGAATTCAACTCCATTTTCAGGTAACATGTTTTTAAATTGTAGACGATAGCCGTCTTCATTAAGCTGATATTTCTTTAACAAAGCGGCCCTGACAACCTCATAATTGTTCTTGTCAGGTTCATCCACCATATTTAATATACTTAGAGCTTTACCTGTCAGTATCCCTGATAACTGATAAACATATTTTGCTTTGTCTATGTTATGAGCTGTACATGCTTGTTCAAATCTGTCCAGATAGAACATTATGTCATCACTGGAAGGACTAAATGTTGGTAACTTAATCTTAAAAGTATCATTATTAGCCTTACCAGAAGATGAACCCTTGTTTGAATCATTACCATTACTCATGCTCGTCAATTTCAATTTTTCCAACTCTAAAGCTAAGACCTTTTCTTCATGTTCCATTTTTGCTTTCTCTTTCCTCTCATCAGACTCTCTCTGTAATCTTCTTTCCTCAGCCTGAGCCTCTTTTTGAAGTCTTTCATTTTCAGCTTCTTTTTCAAGTCTTTTATTTTCAGCCTCTTTTTCAAGTCTTTTATTCTCAGCCTCTTTTTCAAGTCTTTTATTCTCAGCTTCTAGCTGTAGCTGGAGTTTTCTCTCCTCAGCTTCTGATTCCCTTTTTTGTTTTTCCATTTCCATTTGGAATCTTTTTTCATCCACCTGCATCTGCAGTTTCTTTTGTTCAGCTTCCATTGCTTTATCATATCGAGCAGTTGCAAATTCTTCTAACTTATCACCAGTCTTGCCAAGCAATTTACCCTGCTCAATAAAGTGCTCAAATGTAGACATGTTGTCTAACATATGAGTCCAAAACCTGAAATAATTAACTAATTTATTTCAAACCTAAGTGTAACAAGTCTTAATTAAGCACTTGTATATTCACATCACATTATATTATCCCAGTCTCTGTGGGAAACAAGTCTCCAATCAAAGAACTTGTATATGAAATATCAGCACTCAATTCTTGATCATAAGTGCACTTCTCATTAAATAGTGCACGACACTATTCATCATTCATTTATCATCAGTGTAGTAGTAACAGTGCATTAGCATAGCCCATTAACTAATTACCATAACTGTAAACAATGACTATGTAAACACATGCAGAATGTAAACATTGAAAATGTAAACAATACAAACAATGTAAACAATAACAATGTAAACAATAACAAAGATCAGCAACAATACAAAAACTTTCGCAGAAATCAACTAAAAATAAAGCAGAAATTAATGAAATATCACAAAAAATGTGACGATATCTGCGCTATAATTAAACAAAATACATGACACCACAGTGTATAAACAAAAATGTTGTATGAAACTAAATTATAGACAAGAGTAGGCTAACAAATACAAACAAATCAAAACAAAACTAAAGAATGCGAAATAATAACGAAAACAATATTAAAACATGTCATCACAGCTAACATAAATAGCAACAGAAGTCGCTTAGCAAATTCCAGTATCGGAAAAATTTGCAAACCCTACAGAAAACGCTCACAATAGACGACCTCTATGACGTGGCATAATCTAACGGAGACACCACCCAACCGAGAACCCGCTGAAATATAAACATATAAATATACGAATAACATATAAACATATAACATATAGAATGAGATGATACACAGAAGACTCAGCAGAAGTATAAGGGCACAGTTTACATACAAACAGGCCACTTAACTTATAGGCTTCCAATCGTCGAACAGCAGAAAAACGGATGTCAATCAACGTCCTAAAGAGCGAAGCTCCAACGATGATGGCACATCTGAACTGCTTCCACTGCTAACACGATGGTACAAGAGCTTCTGAAATACTGTGTGTTGAGTTGTTTCGGCACTTGACCTTCTAATCCAAAAGTAAGTTGATGGAAATCGGTACTTGGCCTTCTTCAGAAAACAACCCGTTTCAACCGGCACTTGACCTTCTCAAAAACGACAGCACTGGAACCTTGACAGCAGCAACTTGCTTGACTTGCGTAAAAGATAACAGCAGTCCGAGTTATCCGGCAATATGTAACAACGCCGGGTACTGTCAAATTCTTGTTTCCGTCAAAAGTTGAAATTTTGACTTTTACCGGGCAACGCCGAGTACTTTAAAAATTTTGAAGATGTTGACTGTATTGAAGAATGTTAATTTCTTGAAGGATGCTGATGAATTCTTGTTGAAAATGAAGTGGGTAAGGGACCCCGTGTTTGCTGGTACCAGAATCAAACCAGCTTATGGCCACCAAATGATGCGTGATGCCATATGATGATGGATGGTATCCGCATGTCTGGTTTTGTGTAGTGTGTAGATGTGTTCAGTCAAAACAATGTTCATACAACAATAACAGGGCAATCCACATAGGACGTCAGTAAACTCACGACGTATAAAGTCAATGAGTCTTGAAACAGCCGTTGACGTTTTTCTTCATTATTTATTGTGGACGCCACAGTGACAAAATGGTTACGCAAATGTGTAGGCACATCAAACAGTCATTATCCAGCAACATTCAATACAGCAATAGACGGTAGACAGCATTACAATGATGAGTCAGATGCATGTTATATTTCATAGTGCTGTAAATGTAGTCAGGTGGAAAACTCCATCCTTTTCTATAACAGCCAGGAGATAACCAGATGTATGAGATCAGTTCACTCTCCTTAGTTTGACTTCAGCAAGACAGACACGTCTGCCGAAGTATAAATAATGTCCTCAAAAATATCCTCTAGATAATCAAGGTTTTCCAAACCTAGTTCATTTAACAAAGTAGCAAGTAATGGTCCTTGGTACATGCATCAACCGATGCAGTACAATGCAGCGACATGTGAGCTGGGAAAGAACATCTCGTGACGACGACTTTCGGAGACAGGCTATGAATCGAAATCGCTCACGACCCAAAATCGATAGAGTTAATGAAAAAGTCAATTTACCTTGCTTTCATGAAATACACAGAAATATCACGCCTCCCGGCATGTGCAAATACACTAGAGGTATTATCCCGAATAAACGAAATATCCATAAGAGGACTACACATCCCTGACAGAACAAAAAAATAGCGGAGATCCCCTCTTCAACGAGGCATCTCTTTCGCCATTCCAAATCGCTCACTCCACTAGTCGTGGGCGGAAACCGATCGACCAACAAGCAAGACAAGTCATGCGCAGTCCAGCGCAAAATGACCACAGCTCAAACTTAACTGCATTCGATACCAACGCGAGAAGACAAATGCTTACCGAGAAAAGTGACTATAAATTTCAAGCAGTTGTTGCCCTTGCGTTATAAAACAGATATTGAAATAAAACGATGTTGCGAGAATTTATCACGCAACAGTATCTCCCGGAATACTGTCTTCCCAAACAGATTATCAGTAATATTGATACAAAGATGTTCCAGCGGAAACTATTACGTCTTATCACCTGTGTTTGCGTAAATCCCTCTGACGGATTTCTCAGACAGACAATATGGCTTTCTTTTCATCGATAGTGCGCTACCACCTTGTGTCAATAAAGATCGACTTTATTAAAGGTGGATAGACAACTGAGGTGATAAATTATTCGCTGAATTGCCTACTTAGCTTACGACGATTCACATGGAAAAACGTTTACAAGTTTAGGAGCGGCTAGAGCAGAATTTAGGTGCATAAAATATGTCAAATCATAGGACGATCGGTGAGGAAAATGAAGAAGTGATTCCGCCAGAGAAGATGAAAGTTATAAAAGTGCACACCTGATTCGTCACAATCTTAACAGAACTACAGATGAGCTGAGCTAACTGGGACAGATTTGTAATGTTGACAGAACTACAGATTGGATGAAATAACTGGAACAGATTTTCTAATGTTTACAGAACTACAGATCAACGCCTGGAACAGGTTTGCAATGTTGACAGAGCTACAGACGATCAAACTGGGATAGATTAGAAATACTGACATAACTACTGATGGTCTGACTGGAGGATAATTGCAACGCTTTCAGATATGTTTTGTGAAATTATTTATGTGTGTCATAGTGGTATGAGAATGATTGTTTAAACCTTTAACTAATACAATAAATAAATTGACAACAAATACGCTGTCAAGAAAGCAGAAACTACACATCAGACCCCAAACCCAGCAACTGACTACAGAGATTACACTTATATAACTACAGGTAGAAACAGAAAGCAGTCCACCAACAACGAACCAAAACCGTAGAACAAGAGAGACAGTTTATCACTGCCATATGAAAAAAATCAATACAGTCAAACAATAAACAATCCAGTAGAAGAATTACTTATTGCTATTTTAGACACCATACGTCAAATCGTCATTGATTAAGTCATACATCAGCTGGAGTTAAGGAAGACCACACTCTCGGTAGACACAAGAGGAAACAAAAAAACACACATGGATCTTCATTTCAGCTAGTAGTACTTATAACGACACGTCGGCACACTAGCAATAATAGATTTAGAGGTAAAATCATTACAAATAAGTTTATCGATTGAATAAGCAGCAACACCCGAATAAACTTATGACGTGACGGCCAAACATCCAGCTAGCAGTCTTTCGCATAAATAAACCTCTTCATGGCTAATAAAAGTGCTCCCCCCCACCCCCCCCCCCCCCCCCGCTAAATTTAAAAAGAAAAGGACAGATATAATTGTCCAGCGGTCAAAATGTTATAAAATGTACACAATATAACCGACGCATAACCGAGAGATCACACCTCTTGTCAGGTTTTGACGTCCTTTCCAATCTCGGAAATATGTGAGAAAAAAAAAGAGAAACATAACCATGTGATACTTTAAATGCAGCAGATATAAAGATGTTAGGGGAAGGCATCCAAATTACTTCCAAAGGGGAACAATTTAAATATTAATAAAATATCAAACTAAATAACAGATTTTCATTTTTCTTTTATTTTTGATCAATTTGTTATACAAATTTATGTAAGGCAAATTTAAATCTCTTATTTCCATTAGTACATTTCTTAAATGGTAAAAAAAGTGTTGTTTACAATGTTTAGAATAAAGATACTTTAAATAATATGGAGTTTGATGCGCATGAAAAACATGTGAACTCTTATATCCTCTGCCACTTTCAAGGATAGTAGTCTCACGTATCCTCATTGTACAGTCGCAGATGTAAGCACCGAAATGTTCCATCGGCGCCAAATAGCGCTCTTCGACAATCAATAAACATATTTTTTTACTTGGTCGGTTCTCTCCTATCCCGGGCACCAGAGTGGCTAAGAAACATGGCGTCCACATCTAATTCTAAAGACACTAGGGTCGGTTCCCAGTACAGAGAATATTCTTGATGGAATTTTTTCAGAACAACTTTGTACTAATAACGTCTTACTTCCCCCTGGTTCTCTGAGTAGTGAGATCGTATGCCTAGCCTTCTTGGATAAGAGCGAAAAATAGTAGGTCCCATGTACACCTTTTGCACGTTAAAAATAACTCGGCAGTTGAAAATCATAAACAGAAGGCCATACGGCCGCTGCCGTGCCAGAGTTTACACAATTAAGAAAACCTACCCGATACAAACATATTTATAGAATGTATGGTTTCTGTATACACACATTGGGATGCTCGCCGATGCTTTGGAGTTCGTGCACTGTGCCGAGATTCTCCTTGTGAGTTAAAGGAGGAGATCGGAGCATTGATGGAGTTTTCCGTGTACAATGTAGATGGTCCTGACAACCAAAAAAAAAAAAACCAAACAAACAAAAACAACCAAACAAACAAACCTCTTCTACCTTGGTGTGTAGAGATTATCCAGAGAGAGCGCCATGTTAAGCTGTATATCTTATGGTCTGGTTTCAGTCTAGTCCTCGGTCCATCACGGATTGTCTAATGTTGTTCTCCTAGCGAATTCTGGGTCGTCCTGAAGAACTTGATCCCTGGCTATTGGTTTCCCATATTTGTTGTGGTAGCCTGTGACGGATAGCCTCCCCTTAGCTCTGCAGTAGTGGTCCAACAGTGGCCAAAACTCAAAAGTATCTAAAATGGTTCGTCAAAGGGGTCTACCTTCGCACAAGATTACTCTTGGAAGAGTTGTAGATAGAAGGGTAATGTCGCTTCTATCCCGAGGGAGTTTCCATAAGATATTTCTGAAGTCAAGAACAAAGCTGTATTGGAAGAGCAATCGTTAACTTATATCAGTTTGCCGCATTTTATGAAGAGTTAAGCAATGGTTTTAGCCCGTTCATGCAACCCCCGTGTAAATCCAGCGAAATATTTTTCCAAGAATTAGCTCTATATATGTAAATATATCTCTAGGTGTGTGTATATATATATATATATATATATATATATATATATATATATATATATATATATATATATATATATATATATATATATATATATATATATATATATTGTTAAGTTGTGTTTTATTAAGGGGAGTTTACTGTTAAAAGATTTGAAAGTACGGGTAAGTTTTTTTGTATACGCCCCTGTAAGCACACTTTTTGTGATGAGATGTATACCCAGTAATTTTTGAACACAGCTCTATTGTACCTGCTTGTTAGTATGTTTAAAAAAAATAACATTAGGAAACTGGTCGAACATTCTATTGATAGGTTAGGGTAGAAAGCGGACGAACTCTACTCACATCTCAGCGAGGGAGTTCGCGCCTGGATGAATTTTTGATGAGCTGTTTTTGGGCAGGGGATTTTTTCGTGACAGTTGAATCCGGGCAGAGGTCCGAAATGGATGTTAGACCATTTTCGTCAGTGTGTCCCAGGACAGGATATATTTTGAATAAAAAGAATTTGTGATAATTCCAGAATATTATATTACTTCCAAGCCAAGGATTATTGCGGCTTGTTTATCATGTGCTGTGCACGCTGTTGTAGATTGAAAGAGGACATAGAGAACATATTTATATTACTTCTAAGCCAGGGATAGGCTTAATTATATACTGTGTATGCTGTATATGGATGTGTGTAGTAAAATCTGCGAGAATAATCGCTCATTTCAGAAGATTTTGGTCAAAAAATAATAATCAATACACCCGCCCGATTGTGTCTGACGGTGATGGTCTCACACGCCAGCAACGCTGCCTTTTGTGCAGTGCTGAAGCCTATAGAACGATCCCACGGTAAAAATCTAACACGCGTTTTAGTTTCGGTTTCGAAAACGTACTACTAATATTTAACATTTTGCCAGATCTGCTGCATACACAATGCAGCCTAGCCTTATAATTAACGATTTTGCGGAAGTGTGACGCCAAACTACTATCTGAATTAACGTAGTATTTTGACTTTAACGCTGGTAATCAGTTGTAATCCTTACAAATTTGGTAGTGTAAAACGAGACAATACAAATTATTAACGCCAATTCTTAACCCGCCACGCAAAACCCCATGCATATATACACGCTGGAGCAAAGCCAGCAGAGGCAAACACGCAGACAGCTTTATTTCCTCCTGCGGTAGTATTACTGTCGTCACTAAAACAAGTTAGTTATTTGAAAAATACATGCTGGCGAGATGAAAGTGAGGGAAAGATGGCCGTCTTGTGTAAAATTTTTATTTGACGATGACAGTGACAAAATTGAAAATCTAAACCAATATGAAACTGACCATAAAAATTATATGATAGTATAGCTTAGAGTCCACTGAGCAAGAATGTGTTTCAAATAATATGGTAGTCCAAGTATTAGCCAAGTTATTGAGGAAATACTAAATTTCTACGGACACGCGACAAGACAGACTGTTGTTCCTGCTTGTTATTTTCATAACGTTAGTGGGGACGGCAGCTTAGAAAAGAGGCATTGAGGTACATTCAAATTCGCTTAAGGAACAAGAGTATAGGAGGGAAAGGGGAGCGGTTGGTAAATTTTTAACCAAAACGAAACATGTTTTTGTATTGGGCATAACTAAAGCAGGCTTGCAAATCGACTACCAGACACAGAGTTTGTTTGGAATTATTTTCGTTTTTCAAAAACTACATTTCAATTCTGGTAGTCGCAAGCTTTCGATTGGCCAGTGCTAATAAATATTAGCAAAAGGCTTTCACTATTCATTGCCAGTTGAAAAAAACTTTTCATTCAAATACGCTGAGATCAGCTGTCTTAATTGTAAAATTAAATCAAGAAGTATTAACAGTCTTTGCAAGTCAGCGTCATTTGTTTATATTTCTTGAAATTTGTGGTAAGAATGCTTTATGAATTTAGTATGTTTAATCCCACTGCCAAAGTTAGATACTGCTATTGGGAAAAGTGAAGGACATGCCGGGAGCAGACATTGTTGAGTCCTCACATTGAAATGTATATAACTGGTGTATGTTGTCATGATTTTATTTGAATATTATTGCATTAGAATATTAGTAAGCCTCTGTGTTCTATGAACACTGTTAAACATGCATAAAGCATTTATATTTAAAACAGAAAAGAAGAGAAAATCATACCAAAGGAAATGTGGTTACTCCACATTATTTTATTGAGGAAAACTATGTAAACGTACAGTGGCGTATCTGCCATAGGGACCTGAGGTGTGGTCACAGCAAGGGGTGAGTCATGTAAAATTAGGGGCGAGTGCACCTGTAATGCACGCGAGGCTGTCCCCATACCTCCGTAGGAAAATAATAAATATAATAAGTGATCAGATATAAAAGGCCAGGGTGTCCTTTTGTTGCAGAGGTTTTTTTCCTGTTGCCAGCTGGTAACAAGAAACCTGCTGAGTCAGAATAACGCCATCAAGTCTCCGACCATTCGTTTATGCTGTCAAAAGATAACGGGAGGAGATTGGGCAAGTTTGAAAGATCAATATTTTCTGCAACTACACACTGTATTATCATTCTACAAGGAATCCAAGGTGATGTGTTAAGCATCTGGGTATATCTGACACTTTCGTTTAATAAACACTGGTATTTCAAATCATACTCAGGAAGTTTATGGAGTATGATGATACTACAGCCCCTCATACACAGTGACTCTCCCTCTTAGCTGAATAAAGTGTACGCAGTGAACATTCCAACAGGAAAGATATATATATATATATTGACCTTATAGTTATTGGACTAAGAGTCCACACATAATTTTAGTTGATCTTTTCTGTAAACTATCTTGTCCTTATTTTCAAAGACCTGTCCAAAAGATATGGCTGGACAGGCAAAATAAATTGTACAGAACAAAAAAAAAACAGTCATTTTAAAGAAAAACTTAACCACAGGATTTATTCACTTCCTCATGGAAAATTAAAGTGTTTTTGTGTTATGTACTATCATTTCATTTCTCCCCTAGACACTAGGTACATCATACACCAGACATTAGAGCCAAAAATAGTGACCGTGTGAGATCTAGGGAGGTAGCGTTAGGTTCCCTGCAAATAATTCATCATTTTCATCTTTTAGAGTCAGGGGCCTACATGTGCTTGACCTCACACGGTTAATGCAGACACCGATTTCATTCTTTTAGGATACCATTATAACCTCCCCAGCAAAATCAAACTTTGCTACAATGTGTTGAACTGCTGATGTTCCATGATGTGCTTATGTACTGTGTTACCATATGTCTACGTTTGCTGAGACGTAATAAACAGTGTAGAACGTTACTAGGAGTTCACCGTTTACTGACTCCGATGTTTTGCTATGGTGTGTGTGGTTGCAAGTGACTTAGTAGGACTACATGACATTCGCGTGAGTTAACATCTATACATCCACACCCGTCGGCCATCCGTAAGCCCGACACATGCTGATCGCGTTTATCAGCGTAACTTATAACCAAATTTACACACCCCCCACTTAATCTTTTGAAGATGGAGTGTAACAGTGGTCGCTGTAGCGGGAGGTTATTTAAAATTATTTATCTATGTAAGAATCCAGGTATCTCATATGCTACCAGGATAGTATGCCAGTAAAGAGTTCTGGTCTTACAAGTAATACCCCAGTCTTAGAAATAAGCACTGGTGTATGGATATCATAGGAATAGTCAGACTGTGAAAACCCTGGCCAGTTGGTAAGAAGTTGTACCAGGATTTAAGGTGTCTCCTCCCTGTGACTATCTTATGATTACTTATTGTCTAGGGGATAATAAAAATGAACATTCACTGTAACCACCAATGTAAGAAGTGAATCATTCCTCAGGTACAGTTAAAATATTTTAATATTTACACTAATATTCTATTTCTGCTAGTTGGAAAAGAGCATTAAAATAAATTTTAAAAAATTATTCACACAATTACTATTTTTGTCTGTTTAGACTTCTAGATCTTGAATAATAAAGTTACTGAAAACTGGAATCACTTTAACTATATCACTGTTCTTAGTCCTCTGACTTTACACATTACTGTCATCAATTGACTGAAATTTTTTATGGTTTGAATACTGTTTTCAACTATTAGCTATTTGTCGTATTGTTGAGGATATATAAATTTGTTCTTTCTTGTGATGTAGGCTACTGGTGATTTGTTTCATTATTTGTTCTTATTCTCCCATAATTGGTGTTAACACCTTTGATTGGATTATTCTAAATATTTGGTATAATTATTACTTATTTCAAAAAAAAGAATTAGACTGTCGTATTCTCCTACTTTTTTCCTTTCTAGTTTTCTATAATATCCACGTGCACCCTTTTTTACCCGGATCTATCCAAGCGGCCATTTTTTTTACCAGGTCATGAAAGCATCGGCCACTTAAAAAAAACGTTTCGTAAAACTTTTATTCAATGTCTCAGTATTAAATTTGTTCTTCTTTTAAAAAATAAATATGTATATATATATATATATCCTCTGCCCCTTTCAATGATATGGTGTTTGATGCACATGGTAAAGTAGTGAACCCTTATATCCTCTGCCCCTGTCAATGATATGGTGTTTGATTCACATGGTAAAGTAGTGAACACATATATCCTCTGCCCCTTTCGAAGATATGGTGTTTGATGCACATGGTAAAGTAGTGAACACATATATCCTCTGCCCCTTTCAATGATATGGTGATTGATGCACATGGTAAAGTAGTGAACACTTATATCCTCTGCCCCTGTCAACGATATGGTGTTTGACGCACATGGTAAAGTCTTCTTTTCTTCTTTGATCCCAGCCGCCGACCGCCAAAGCAGTCAGTGGCCATCACGCCTAGTGGCGTCTTGCAGGGCAATAACAAATTGATTCCACCTTGCTCGGTCGGCGGCCATCCCCCGCACAGTAACCCAACTCTGGTCCACCCCCCGCATCCCAGCCTCCACAGCCCCCCGCCAAACCGCCCCCGGTCGGACCCCTCGCCCGCCCCCCAGGGGTCCAAAGCACAGCCGCCCCCGCGATGGCACCGGGGTCTCCCCCGAGGACACGACCAACCCAGCCCTAGCGCCCGCCAGCCACGATGGCGCGCACGTCCTCCTGCTCGCCACGAGCAAGCAGATCCCGGCCAGTGATGGCACTCGGCCAAAAGACTCGGTGAATTCCTCCCAGGCATGCCGTGTGAAAAGAGGACAATCCCGCCCCCCCCCCCCCCCCCCCCGCAACCCCCCAGCACCCCGCACAACAGAGAAGCACAGAAAGCACACAGCTCCGATATAATCCCAATCCTGTGCCTGTGCTGCACCGGGAGGATCCCCAGATGCTGCCCAGGCCAAAGAAGGCTGCCCTTGCCTTATTCACTCTGACGCTGATGTCCCCGGCCGCCCCGCCGTCTGGTGCAACCATGCTTCCTAGGTATGTGAAGGTATCACATGGTAAAGTAGTGAACACTTATATCCTCTGCCCCTTTCAATGATATGGTGTTTGACGCACATGGTAAAGTAGTGAACACATATTTCCTCTGCCCCTTTCAATGACATGGTGTTTGATGCACATGGTAAAGTAATGAACACATATATCCTCTGCCCCTTTCATTGATATGGTGTTTGACGCACATGGTAAAGTAGTGAACACATATATCCTCTGCCCCTTTCATTGATATGGTGTTTGATGCACATGGTAAAGTAGTGAACACTTATATCCTCTGCCCCTTTCATTGATATGGTGTTTGACGCACATGGTAAAGTAGTGAACACATATTTCCTCTGCCCCTTTCAATGATATGGTGTAATACACAATCACTATCACAGTAGCAGATGTGCCCACCAAAACGTTTCATCTGCGCCAAATAGCACACTACGACAATCTTTTACACACAATTTATTACTTGTCGTTACTTTTCTGGCCTGAGTGGCTAAAAGGTATGGCGGACCTCCTCCAATTCTGAAGTTGACGGGTTCGGTTCCTACTACAGGGAATATGTTTTGGTGGAATTGTTGTCAGAACTAGTGGGTCCTAATAAAGTCATATTCCCCTCTAGTCTCCTGAGTAGGGAGATCGGATGCCTAGCCTTCTCGGATAAACGCGAAGAAATAGGAGGTTCCGTGTGAACGTTGCGCACGGTCAAAATCCCTCGGCAGTAGGAAATTGTAAAGATCAGGCCGTACGGCGCTGTCAGAATTTTCAAAAATTAGGAAAACCATCTCCATATAAAAATATTTATAGAATGTATAATTCCTAAATACACACATTGGGATCCTCGACGGTGATTGGGAGTTCGTACACTGTGCTGAGATATTCCTTTTCATCTATGGGAGGAGATCGTAGCATTAATGAAGTTGTCCGTGTGCAATAAAGATGGTCCTTAAAACCAAACAAACAAACCTCTTCTACCGTGAGGTGTAGAGGTTAGCCAGAGAAAGCGCCATGTTATCCTGTAAGCTGTTTCCTTTGGCCTGGTCCCATTCTAGTCCTCTGTCCTTCGGGTGTTGTCTAATGTTATCCTCCCAGCGAACTCTGGGTCGTCCTGGAGATCTGGATCCCTGGCTATTGTTTTGTTATATGTGTCGTGGTAGCCGGTTTTCTCCAATTCTACAGACGTGACCAAACCATCGTAACTGGGAATGTCCCACTCGGGTCTAAGCAAATCGTATTTACAAAACATCCCAGAAAACGGGTCTACGACCAGCGCTATTGTAACTACGCACAGACATAAATATGACAAAGGACGAGAAATAGCGATTACAGAAAAACACATTCGTAATGAAGTGTTTGTTGCTGGACATACGATAACTTTATTTAGTACCTTTCTAAATTCACTGGTGGGTCCTCAAAACACCAAGAGATGTTTAACCGGCCAGCTACTACATTCATTGTTTCTAAGATACTGTGTTGTTTTAACATGGATAAGTTCATTCTCGACTTACATGATTTAGAAAGTAACCCATATTCATTACGGTGACAGTGCTGCATACAAGATTATTTTTTTCTCTGGAACTGGAGGAAAACGTCTACCTAACTCTACAAACTTCAGCCAGAAAGTCACTGTTTATATAATAAATAGACGTCAAAATTAATAGCATAGACTTAAGTACCGGAAAGATGGGACTTTAAGTCCAAGTAGTGCAGGGGTCCCAGGCTGGGGTTCGCGTACCACATGGAGATATCAGAAGCATCTCACAGGGTTGCGCAGAATATTTGGTAAATAACTACAGGGTGGGCCAAACGTCTGGAAATGTAGGCAATTCGTCTTATAAACATGTGTCCTCTCTTCTTACTTATATAATCATTGTTTCAGTGCCAATATGGATTCAACATTAGCAGCAGATGAACGCACAGAGATTGTCGTCATGTACACAAGACAGGGATCCTCACAAAGAGCTGCCGAATTCTCTATGAATCCAGACGTTTGGGCCACACTATAAATAGTTCATCTGAAATATTCCAAAAGTAGTAGTGTTAGTGAGTAAGTGGGGGGAGTGTGGGGTTTCTCTTTCAGAAACTACACCAAGAATAAAACTTTTGGTTGACAAGGCACATAATCAAGGGGTATAACTAATTCGTTTGAATGTATTCAGATAAATATATGTACCAAATTTCGTATACTAAAAAATAGTTATGTACCAAATAATGTTTTCTTTATGTCACATTAATTAACTTGTTTGTCACGTTAGTCCTATTTATTCGTTCCATTTGTTTCTGCCCATCATCACATAGTTAAATAATTTATCTACTAAATGACCTAGATTATAGTCAAAATTATGGCATCACGAGCACCCAAAAGATGGCATGGTGCCTAGATGACTGTGAAGGTATTGTGATTCGCTTTCGTAGCTAGGCGGAGGTGAGGCCCAGAAGGTCTTGGGTTCGGTTCCCGGGTAGGCCACTCACGTCTTTTGATTTTATTTTGTCTAGTTTTCTACTTCTTTATTTCTCACGAGTGTCTGATGACATACCTTTATGTGCGTGTAATATTTATTTACTAATTTTCTTATTAAAAGTTTGTAACCAGTGAAAGAATCTCGCCACATTTTCGGGAAAATATGGAAACGGCACACTAACCACTGTGACAACTAACTTCAACACTCTCTTAAAAAACACGTATGCCTTTCTCTTCATTATATTCATGGTGCATTGTTTACTTTGTTAGAAATATTAACACTGGCGTTTCGAGAAACTACGGAAATAGTCCTCATTACCCTGTACTTGAGTGAACTCATTACCATGTGCTTGAGTGAACGCATTACCGTGTGCTTGAGTGAACTCATTACCGTGTGCTTAAGTGAACTCATTACCGTGTGCTTAAGTGAACTCATTACCATGTGCTTTAGTGAACGCATTACCGTGTGCTTGAGTGAACGCATTACCGTGTGCTTGAGTGAACTCATTACCGTGTGCTTGAGTGAACTCATTACTATGTGCATGAGTGAACTCATTACCGTGTGCTTAAGTGAACTCATTACCCTGTACTTGAGTGAACTCATTACCGTGTACTTGAGTGAACTCATTACCCTGTACTTGAGGGAACTCAATACCTTGTACTTGAGTGAACGTTATGCTCAGACAATTCGTACAAGGTAACTAATATGAGGTGGTACATGAGGCTGACAATATCATCATGTCAAACTAATTACAATAGAACAGACCACTACAAAAGTCACGTGACTGTTTGGTGCAGGCTTCCTACAAGGTTACCAGCTGTAGTGGTGGTTCCATGCTCCACAAGGAACACAAAAGAAAATAATAATGATAATATAGAGGTCAAAGGTCAAGTTTATTCGGATTTCTCACAAGTGATCTGTCAAGAAATTGTCAATTTGATATTTGTGTTTCATATTAAAAGAGCCACCAAATACCTTGTCATGTTTTTGTTTAAAACTTTTACAGTCTGTTAATACTAAAGATAGAAGTCTGAACTATTCACAAATAAAAAGCAATATCATGACAGGCAGTAATTAAAATGTACGAGTTTTCATTCCACGCATCAGTTTAGAGCCAAACGATTATAGCTTTTCTCTCATATTGAGACGTCCCCAGTTTCCTGTGATTTTAGCTTATTGTCATGACAATCAACAAAACACAGAGACTATCATTTGATCGTGCAGGTGTTTACCTAATAGAAGTAATCTTTGCTCATGGTCATCATTGTGTATTGCTCACGCTAGGAAGGTACCTTGAGAGGCCCCATAGTGGGGACATTTGATATCGATAACAGAGAATTTGTATGATCATTTAATGATCGCCTGCTAGAGAACGATACTGCAATCGATAAATCAACAAGCGTAAGTTTGCTGGACTTTGGCATCAAATGTAACAGAGATGGGCGTATGAAATGATGCATCCGTTGTGTATACAACCAGTGAGCTACAGGAACAACTATCATCCATGTTCTTCGAAATTTGCTGATGGAGACTATGAACAAATATGTTTGCCCGTAGCGTAATGATTTTGATTCTGGTCAACAATAACTATAAAATAGGAAAGTACCCAGACAATCTTAAAGTATATATTCCTCATCAGTTAATTATTTACTAAATTTGAGACATTGGTCCTGTCTTTCCACGCCAGGAAATAGTTTTTGTTAACTTGCTCAACACAATTATATAATTATACAACTAATACATTATTGGCTGTTAATAAATATGGTAGCTGTTAAAATATTTAACGTTTTCTACTAGTATTTTATAACTAATTCTTTTTTTACATACACATTATAACTATATCGTAGTTCTGAACACTTCTGTGCTATGTAACCTGTTGATGCCACTCTACTAAGAACAACCCAATAACAATAAACACCACACACTTACGTGTTCTGACACTACTGAAGTCCAATGGGAGATCACCCCATTCTAATACTGACAGCTCAAAGTTGTCGGTGACACAATGTGACGTCAGCACTAAAAAGTTCTCTACAACAATCTCTTGAACATTCATTATTTATTTATCACTCTTCTGCTCCCCAAGGAGCTTGGACACTTCAACAAAATTAGGTCAAGTCTTCCTGTCACATGATGTTACATATTATCCCGGACAAACGTGACTACGACCATTATTTTTATTTTTTTTTCCATTTCGATTTGCGTGAGGAGTTATTTTGTTTTTGACTAGTGAAAAACTGTAGAGCTAGCTACAATGACAACTTGTATTTGGAAGACCACAGCCTTGTTGGAAAAGTAGAAGCAGATTTGTCCATGCTAAAGTGTGTCCAGCTCTGGTCGGTGGTGCCTTAATGACCAAGGTGTTGTGGGACAAGTTACTTGTATAATGAGTCATATCAGTCACGTAGTCCGTTTATTGTGGAGGATTCAAAAGAGTTTCTCCATACAACTAATAATGTTTATTTTCGTAGTGGTATTTGTCACGGGTTGCCTTCGCTTTGCTCTGCAGTAGTGGTCCACCAGTAGACAAAACTCAAGAGTAGCCAATCTGAGTCTTAAAAAGTGTCTACCTTCGCACAAGATTACACTTGGCAGAGTTGCAGGTAGAAGGATAAAGATGCTTCTTCCTCAATGGCGTGTCCACAAGACATTTCAGATGTCAAGATCAAGGTTGCATGAGGCTGAGTACGTTATCTTTTGGTATCTGACACGCCGCCTTTTGTAAAGATGCGTTATGCAATAGTTCAGCTCTTTCAAGCCCACAGCTGAGTTAATTCAGCGAAATTCCTTATTATTTATTGGCTCTATAGATGTAAATATAAATTAAAGATACAAACGTTCGCTCTCATAACTGTAATAATTGAATCCACGTTGAATTTGTAAAATAACACGTAACAAATTTAAAAATCAATCATTCTTTAAAAGTTTAAAATTAATATGAATGATGGGGGAAATTTAGATAACAAGTATCTTCATATAGAGACTTGATAGGGGAATTTAAAAAAATCTGTTGCGTTCGCCGTGTAATAAGCAATTAGCTCTTCAAATACTACCGCAGGTGTTTCGTCAAGTCTTTTGTGATGAGGGCACTTCACTACACCACTCGTCCAATGTAAGTGCTTAGTGTTGAGTCTTAGCTCTTGAATTACAAATTAGGGTTCTTGTGTGATAATTCACCGGGAAATTAAAATTTTGCAAATTTATTACCCAAACCGAGAACCGTACTCTTTCCTAACAATTTTTTTTCTTACAATTTTTTTCTTTTTTTGTTCGCCTGCGCGGGATTAGTTTATTTAGCAGGTAGGGGTTGCGGGTTAGTCTATTATGCATTTTCGCAGGTAGGGGTGGTAGCATGGGTTATTTTTCTGCATTTTACATTGTTTATGTATTTTTTTTAAAATGTAAAATTTTTTACTCGTCTTGGCGAGGCGCGTACCGTTCAACCTAGTCATCATCATCATCAGCTTTCAAGTCCCTAAGGAGCATTTGCTTTATACCAAGTCTTCCTGTCCTGTGCCATCAGCTCAAGGTCGTTCCATAATTTCTTCATCCTCTTTTTGTCTGTCTTCAGTTCTCTTCTCCGTGTATTCCTTGGTCTTCCTCTGCCTCTCTTACCCTAGGGGTTCCAGACCAAGTACTGCCTGGCAAAGCTATATGCAAGTTTGCTCAGTGTGTATCCTATCCATCTTCAGCGTCTTCTTCTCATGTCTCATTCTTCTGGCACTTGCCTGGTTCGTGTCATCAGTTGCACATTAGTGATCTTGTCATACCATTACAATCCTTCTATTTTAGACAAGCAACCAGCGTCCGTGGTTTCAGCGCAGGCTTCTCGCGACAAAGGTAGCGGGCTGGAGACATGGTGGCGTCATGCTACAATCTACCCAGCTGTAAGTGGATGGATAGCTGACTCTGCTCTGAAAGGTAAAGGCAGCCAGGAGGGGAGCTGGTTATAGCACTACTCTGAGATCATCCAGGTCTGTACTATTTTGGCTTTTCAATGCCGCAATTACTGACTGTGCATCAGTAAAGAAAGCAACTTGTCTCTCGGCGCTTTCTTCTGTCAATATAACCTCTCCTACAGTTTTCAGGGCCTCTGCCTCGGCTCTGAAGTTGTTGGAGAATTGTCCTGTCGCCACTGACAGCCTTTTTTCTGCACCAGTGCTTAAGGTCAGAAAGACACCCCCACCTCCATTTTCTGTTGCATTTGTTTTTGATCCATCTGTGTATGCATGGGTCCAGGTGTTGCGTGGATAATGTTTCTCTATGTATTTTGTAAACGACTGTGACTGACGAAGGAATCCAAATACATCATTCAACTTTCGATAAGCTTTCTGGCGTTTTGACAAGGTAGAGAGCAAGCTATCAATAAGGACAAGAAATGTTCGGCTTTTAAACTGCTGAGAAGGCGTTTGAGATTCATCAATTGTGCTGGAACCACTGAAATCATCATACTCTTGATTTCGTTTGCGATTTCTTCGAGTTTGTTCTTGATAATGTTCACACTCAGTCACATCCTTGGCCTTTTGCTCTATGTCTGCAAAAGTAGACCGCATAGCTTGAATATACCCCCGCAGGGATTCATAGAGTGCACAAGCTGTATTCAAATCTTGGTCAGAAGATTGCAAAGAAGCACTGGTCATTTGAAAACGGTGTAATACTTGATCCCACAGTATGATCATTATTCCAGTTTCTAACTTCATCGGCAAATCCAATCGCAATGTCTAGGATGTGGAGTTGTCACATTTTTGCCACCCCCTTACGCGACGTCACAAATCTCTTACCCACCCCGTCCCCTTCTTTGTCCTTATTTTTTGTAATTCAGAAAAAATACAACTTACTCGAATTTTTTTTTTTTTAAGTTTTGTCTCGTTTTGGCGAGGCGCGTCCCGTTCAACCTAGTCGGTTATATTAGGGCGCATGTCCAAATATAAAAGACCTTTAAGTCTAGGGAATTGCTAGTCATCATCATCATCATCATAATCATCAGCTTTCAAGTCCCTATCAGAGTCAGATACCCTTTTACAGCTGGTTAGACTGATGCGTGACACTACCAAGCTTTGAACCCGAAACCCGGTAACTTATTGCGGTAGTGGAGTGTTAGAGACTCCACCATACTAGGTCCAGCATAGAGAGGTGGGGCCTACCTAGCTATAAATGGGTACTTAACATTGAGTTAGGGAAGGAAAAGACAGCGAGGAAGGAAACTGGTCTCCCAACCTCTCGATGCTGGACCTAGTATGGTGAAGTCTCTAACACTCCACTACCGCAATAAGTTACCGGGTTTCGGGTTTAAAGCTTGGTAGTGTCACGCATCAGTCTAACCAGCTGTAAAAGGGTACCTGACTCTGGTCTTGAGTTAGAGAAGGCAACGGCAGCGACTTCCCTTGTTTCCTGTGTACCGTTAACTTGTAGATCTGATTCAATACCGTTTTATTGGTTTATAAACTTAAATAAAAATACTGGTAGGGGGTGGGGGGGGGGGGGTTGAAAGCGGGTCTGTCGTAAGCGTGTCAACTAAGAATGCAAAAGGAACGCATTTTTTTTAACTTGCCCGCTTAAAACACAATGTGAAATGACCGTTTTTCAGTCAAGAAAAAGTACGGTTCTCGGTTTGGGTAATAAATTTGCAAAATTTGTATTTCCCGGTGAATTATCACACAAGAACCCAAATGAGTGGCGTAGAAACTCTTACTACCAACTGGTCTCGTACCACGATTTTTAGAGAACATAAAAGAACAAATGCCTCTGCTAAGTACATTGTGGTCGGAACATTTAACAGCCGCCGTTTCACGCTGTCCGCCCACCAGTTTTGTCTATCTTAGAGTTTATTCTCCCTGAGCATATACAGCATAACTCAGGGAATATGATTAGAGATCACCGTTCTTCATATTAATTTAATGGGGATTATGTGTCTGAACAGCGCGAGTGGCTTGTGCCTGAGGCTTACATACAACTCAACAATAAAAATATAAACACTATGCAGAAGTAAATTTACAATCCCTCTTATGTCGGGTGCTTTGATTCCTAGATATACAGCCTTGGTATTTAGAAATGTGGATTTTCTTTTCAGTTTCAAAGATGCCCATATACTTCGGTCTAGTCCTATTAAATTGGGAATTATGTCTGATTCTTCTCTGGCTCCTGGAGTTGCGCTTTTGACGTTGTAATGCCTTAGTCTCCGAATTTGCTAGTTTATATTCTCATTTCTTCCTCCAAGCTTTCACATAGTGTTTTCGATAAACTTGCCAATCAGAGCTATTGTTTATTTCCTGCTCTCGATTGAATCAATCCTGCTCTTAGAACTAAGTAGTCGTGGTGTTAGTTATAATTCTTCCCCCGCGTGTTTAAAATTATAACGTTAAAATTAAAACCATGACCTTTCTTTCAAATATGGCATGCTTATTTCCGTTGCTATTACAAAGACTTGCCAACACATATTTGATCTCGTCCCTAATGATTACCTTGCTCATAATGTCTCTTCAGACATGTTTTATCTGTAATAAAGACGCCGATAATTAAATTAAACCATCTCAATAGTTCCAGTTGTAAATGTAATGATATATCTGCTACATTATTTCCAAAAAAAGATAATAGAGGCTGAAATGCTTTAATTAACTTTTAAAGTCGCGAAGGAATTTATAATTAATAAATTTAGTTAAGTCCTATATTTATAGATGTGTGTTTTAACCATTAGAACTCGCGCAGTGTTTATTAAATAAATAATTAAATACGCGAATATATATATTTATAAATAGTCTTAACGGGAAATTCATCGCGCTTTAGAATGTTATTTGATTTTTCGGTATATTACACGTCTTTTTTCTTTCATACAGAGTGATCGTAACCTTGCGATCCCAGCAATAAAAAAATCATCTTAAAAACTCCCAGACATATTGATTAAACATTTTTTAAATTTAATCTTGTGGCGGTTCGATGCGACCTAGCTATCATAATTACATGAAAGAAAGCCTACCCAAGACTATTTAAAGAACAATCATCATATTATAATTACAAATCTGTAAGATAAACTGGAAGTTGAACCGTGCCAGTAGCGATACTTGATTTACTGCCCTAGTGTGAGAGAGTACATATTTTCCTGGACTGTGACGATTTAAGTTTTTCCTCACTGGATTAATAAACTTTCCGGTCAGTTACTATCATCACGCATTGAAGGAATTTTATCAAAGCGGAAGATTAAAGCGACCACTTCATTTTCACACCTGTGTCGAACTGTGTCAGTGCC
Organism: Oreohelix idahoensis; assembly: GCA_024509875.1. NCBI lineage: Eukaryota > Metazoa > Mollusca > Gastropoda > Stylommatophora > Oreohelicidae > Oreohelix > Oreohelix idahoensis. Next base: position 53,322 of record JAMPIV010015321.1, read on the forward strand.
ATCCCATAGACATCTTTTATATAATAAAACACAATAACTCTTAGGCTTCAAGTCCGGCAATAAGTGAGAATAGTTGCTATCAGCAAACCTCGCAACATCTGGGGCGGGACACGGAAGTACCAGACCTTTTCATGTATCAAGAGTGTAATTGCTGTTTATATAATTTTATTGGAGTGTCTGATGCTGTAATCGGTAAGTGTGTGAATATATGAGTGTGGATCCTCACGCGCGTGTATGAGTGACAGGAAATTTAATCTTTTTTGTAACCATTTTGTTAACTTGCTTACCTGGTAATATAATTTTCTGTATACCCTGCATTGTTCCTTTAAGTGGTATAGTTGATAATTTGTTAACTCTGTTTAAAAACCTCTCCTTTTCATTTGCTTAGTAAAGGGAAGAACAATTGGGAAGAATAGGATTCTTTCTACCACCCATACCTAATTTTGAAACACCTCTTTCAGAGTAATTAACTTCACTGTTAGGTTAACTTACCTATGTTCCTGATAACTATCTATCTTTGGACTGGGTTTATCTTTTTCTAATAAGCGGGACGGGCTTAGTCGATACCAATCTTCTTCACCCCCTCCCTACCTTGTTATTTGCATTTTTCCGTACTTATGATAATTTTTGCTGTAAACACATGATTATTGTAGTGATTGTTTTTTTTAACTTTAATAAACATCATAAACTTAATCGTTACTGTGTTGGAATACCCAAGGCCCATAATTTCCCCAATTTGTTTAATATAGTTTGTATCCACGTCGTCTGTGTGATTGAAGCACCAAATCGGTGTGAGCGCAGATGTGTGTCTGGAAACTGGCAAATAATTGTTTGACCAGGTGAGCCTGAAGAGAAGATTGAGAGAAACGATTTGTCGTAAATAAGTCTGTCTTTACCCTCCTCCAGCACTCTGTGAAGCAACTATTTACTCTCTACACTTTCTATCACTGAGCTTTTTTTCACCATCATTCTACACTCGAAACCGGACCACTATTTCTAAGACTCTTTCTCTCAAAATAAATTTACGACACACATAACACGGAAAGATAATGTAGGATCAGATTTTATGAGTCGAAATTGGAGCATTGAGGAGAATGATGCAATTGAGGATAGAAATCACTCAGTAGCTACGAATGACAGTAGCTCTATTTCCATCAATGAGATATGAAGTGTACCTTGTTAAAAGGGTTACCTTTTACCAATTAAAAGTGTTAGCTTTACCATTATAATTCACTTAGATTTTCTAGCTGGCAAAACTAGTGAAATATAATAACGCGTAGCTATTTTATATTAGATGTTCAGTTATAATATTAATTTTCATCACCCGTTTTCCCACACAAGAAAAGACGGTTTCAGTTGACTGATTTATATGCTAGGCGCAACGTATAGTGACAGAAAAGAATTCACGTTATATTTCATTTTATGTTTTAATATAAGTGCCTATCTTTTAATACCATACGATGACATACAGACGCCAACAATTTCATTGCTATTAACGACAAGCAATATTTATGTAAATGCGCATATGGGTAATTGAATTATAATAAACATTGTACGCTAACTGCCGGTGCGAGAAGGGCGGGAGAGTTGCATACTCCATCTGACCTAATCTCAGCACTAGCGAAAGCTGACAGTATAGGCGTATAGGAAAACACATGTGCCATGTAACTTTAATCAGGACTGACGGAGCGGATAAGAGATCGTTTTGTCCCCAACTGTGTGCCTATATATATATATATATATATATATATATATATATATATATATATATATATATATATATATATATATATATATATATATATAGAATAGTAGAATCTTTGCATAAATGATTTTATATTCCTAGCAGACCTGATCAAGGGCGTCCAGCGGTCTTTTTCTTTATATTCTGATTGGTCAATGTTGTCTTTTCTTCGCTTGTGCGTCACCAATTTCATTTGTGAGCAAGGACTTGCCAAGGATACATGAGAATCATTTTAACTTGTAAATTAACTGGACTTACAAAACTCAGCGATATTTTTCCAATTGTACTAGCCCACTCGGATACACAAAAGAACACTTATAGTCCTGACTTCTGACAGTCGTATTCAAGTGGATTTATCCAGAAAGTTACGCTGTTTCAGAATCGGCACTCTCCCATAGAGTCAACCGATAGGATTATCATCATTATCATTCGTAACATTTTTAGCAACCAGATGTGTTCAATTACTGGAAGTATTTTCCTCCTTTTTTAACTGTGAAACTCAAGAGCAAGTTTTGCTACACTAACTATTTGGTGTGACTTTTGTTAATTCAGGAAAAACCGTCACCAGATTCGGCGTTCACCTCGCTAGTCTTGACTTGTTAGTGGATGGACTGGGGCCAATTTGGGAAATAAAACCTGGAATTTTTTTGTTCATGATAATTGTATTTCAAAGGGATATTACAAGAATAGGTAAGCGTGACTGAGTGGCCACTGTATGACAGAGAGAGTGAATATTTTTCTTTGTTGCAGAAACTTTACCAACATTGGATTTTGCTTAAACTTGTTAACTTTACTGGGTAGCATATAGTAGGAACGTATTTCTTTACTGTCTGTTCTGTAACATAGTGATAACCTTGGACCTTTGTGTTATTAACTTGTTGGGTTCTTTTCTCCAAAGGGGGAGGGCACATTTATTGTTTTTTTCATATGTATGTAAATCTGATTTTATTTGACCTTTCTTTAGATATTCGATGTTGTCAAGTTTAAATGATAATATAAAACAAAAGAAACGTAACTTTGTGTATTGGTCAGACCCATACCCAGTTAACCGTAGTTTTTCACGTTTGCGTGTCTTGTTGTTGTTACGTTGGGGTTTGTTTGAGTTGAGATGTGTTTGTATATTCAGATGATATAATTGTGCTGATAACGGAGGTGAATGTTAAGGGGTGTCAAGACAGTGCATTCAATCAAACATAAATTTGAGAAGATCTTCGTGGATGGGTCCACATAAAACGACATGTTTAATTTGACGGTACGGTTTCCATTCCTAAGCAACATGCATCAATAAATCATGGTCGAGGCATAGAACGTCTCTGTCAGTCACTTTCATCTGCACAAATCTAGCCTCGGTACTGTAGATGACCTCGAACGGTTAACATTCAAGTAATGTGGACTAGAGATGACGATGCTTAACATGTTGTAGACTTACTTTCTACAAATCAAGGAACTTCTTCATAAGTCCGGAGTCTTCATAAACAAAGTGGCGGCCTCTAACAATATGTATACCACTTGACAAAAGTACTTGAATCCTCTACCAAAAACAAAAAACAGGAGATCATAAAACACGTCTGACTTAGACGAATAATTCTAACAGAAGGTCTCGAACTAACGGTATGCATAAATTAGTGCAGAACGTATTATGTCATAATCACCTAGTGACGTAAACCTTATATCGCGTTCACTTATAATAAAAATGGTGCAAAATACATCATGTTAGCCACAGATATAATCATTACCGCGTATATTGAACTGCTAATAAAACTAATTGTGGTCAACATGCAAAATGCATTATAATCTTCTTTAACAGTTGTCACATAGCTTTGTGTGTGTGTAGTAAATCTTATATTTATATCTATGAGGAGGGCAAAGTTGTTGTTTCGACGTGTTTTATGATGTTAGCCGCTATTATAGTGAGCACTTTTAAAGTTACGCATTAAGGGGTTGAAATGCTATAAATATATATTATATTTCGCGCTTCACGGTATTGAACGCTAATTTGTATAGTTGCCTAGATTTATGATGACGTGTTACGTTGGTATGCTAACACATGACAACGTTATAATTGTACCCTTCATATTCCGAATTCCGTCCTAGTCGGACGCGACTTTTCAATACTCCCGTTAATGATAGTAATTGTGTAAAGGTTCTTCTATTATAAGGCAACAGGGTCTGCCGACTTGTTATGGATACAAATATCGTCTTATTTTACAGATGAATCATCTTCGGTTAAAGAAGATTTGCAGGGAGTATAGTATTAATAAGTATCCAAATTATAATATCTCCAAACTTCTGCTTATTCGCTACCGGATTACCGACATACAAAATCGCGAGTAAATAGCCAGACGTTGTGACGACTGATGAATTAAATACAGGAGACGCTCTTATATTTGCATGAACAATATGTATATTAGATTAATGCTATGTCTTGTGGATTTCGTTCCCGTAATAAAAATGTATCTTGTGGACTCTTACCACCTATGGACTTATCAACTCACTATCGTTGAAGTTTGATCAGTTTTTACTCAACATTCGTCACCTTCATATACTAGCACGATCGCTCAAGAGAATAAGTCAAATGATAAGGAGAAACCAAAAAAAAAATTCAGCCAGAAATAATGAACACTCTTATCAAAAAGGAACTGTATCAAATGGTTTGCAACAAAAGATGCTGCAACAATCTGACGTCCAGTGTTGGGAGGAACGAAAATTTTTTTCCGACCAAGATGTTACCAATTTTGATCCAGAATAACAATTTTCATTCGTATTGCCAAGAATTGTTTACAATTGTGATGCGCCCACGTGACGTGGAAAAAGTATGACACATTGCGCATGACGACTAGAGATCAAACTGACGTCATCATCATCATTTCAAGCTGAAAGTCAAAGTCGTGGCCGTTAACCCTCTTATCGAATGTCAAATCAACATAAGGCATCAAGATCGTACGCAAGTAATGGATCGAGAAGAACCAGTTCGATCAAACACTGAATAACAGTTCGGAACATCTGTTCATTCCGTTGATGTATGCCAGCACTGACCGGGGAACATAGTCAAACACAAAAAGCTAAGTAACCATTGTCGGTGCAGTAAAGCAAACAGTAGTCCATTTGCTATTTGTAGGCATGTCTATTTGATATTGTTGTTACATGTTACATGGTTTGTAAAATGCCTATATGTTTTTGTCTAAGTGGGCAGTTGGAAATAGAGTTTCAAATCAACTAATACCTCTTCGGCTGGTCAGTAGATTTGAAACCGTTCTATAGGGAACAATTTGATTATCTTCGATTAACGAAAAATCCGCTAAAAGCTGCGACATACTTTGTTCGTCTACGAAATGGAATTCAGTCAAATATTAATTGTTAGCTGTGAAGTTTTGTATATGCATGTTGTATTATCATTGTATTTAGTTTTATTATAACTGAGTTTTCGTCTGCTGTTTGTAAAATGTCCGCTAAGCCTGACCTTGCTATATTTTATTTTGTACACATAAAAACTGTGACGTCATGTGTAAGAGTCCATGTTGGTGAAAATTTTTTAGATTTTCTGTGCTCTGACCTATATTTTAAGTTCATTACACTTCGTCACTTCCGTGATCTTTATTCAGTTGTAAAATCATTTTAATGTTCGTAAATCGACTTGTCTTGTGAAATTTGTGTTGTAAAATCTTTTAGTTAATAATTATATATGTTCTTCGTTAATAACATTAATATTATAATAAGATAAATATATGATAAATGATAAAACACTTATTAATTGAAAATATGTGATACAGGAAATATTTTCTGGGAGGATTGAACTAGTGGTTCATGTAGAAACTATTTTTTCTGCCTGAGTACGGCATAATATGATAAAATATTGAATAAAAGTAACTTTTATCTTATAATCTATTTGTAAGTCACATTATAAGTAGTTGATAGACTAAGTGAATCAAAGTACTATATCAGCCATTGGGCATATATCATTGAAGATATAAATAATGGATGCTTGAAGTAATGTTAGCATCTTACACTAGTAGGTCATGTAACCACTAGCTTTTTGTCATGAATACATAATAGTAATATAAAATATTGAGTGAAAATAATTTTTGAACTTACAATTGGTTGCAAAGGAACATGATAAGTATTTGATTAATTATATTGAGTAACCGTACCTTATTGCTTATTAAACCTGTATACATATAATTAAATAATTGACTAAGTAAGTATATTGTTGAATTAATATGGCTACTTTAGAAACTTTTGTAAAGATTGGAAAAGATTTTGGTTTAAAAGGAGAAGCTCTCCGTGATTATGCAGTGGCGAAACTAACCAAGGCGAAGGCAGAATTAGAGGAACGAAAAGCAATTGCTAAGCAAGAAGAGATTAATAAAGAAGAAAGGAAAAAAACAGAATTAAAGCGAGAAGAAGAAGAACTTCAGGCCAAAGAAGAAAGAAGGGTGGCAAAGGACGAAATAAAACGTATTGATGAAGAAAATACCAGATTTCAGGGAAACATGAAAGAGAATTAGATGAAAGAAAAATAAAAGAAGAAAAAGAGTTAATACAGATGCGTATGGGTAAACTGCCATCAATGGTACCTATACCTTGTAGCGGTATGGCAGCTTGCGTACCCTGACAATCGCCAGAGCTATGCCAGTGGGAGTTTTACTCCTGGTAGGTTCAACCAAGCTGGACTGGTCTGTGTGGGTAGGGGTCAGACAAAAGCTGGTACCCTGGTCTTCCAGGTTGGGGGTTTTAGCATAGGGCTGACACCCCTGTCTATGTAAAAAAAATCGCACGTTACGGAAACAACAATAAATGGAAAAAACTTTAATGCGGGATGGACATTCGGAGTCTGTGGCTCGTATGACTGTCAGTGGTGAAAGCCGAAAGGAAGCCACTGACATGAAAACGGATGTCCTGACCGCAAAACAGGATACAAGAATAGGTTTTTGGAATGTCGGGACAATGTACGAGACAGGTAAACTAAGACAGGTCACGGCAGAAATGAGAAACTATAGGTTACACATTCTAGGGATAAGCGAGAGCAGATGGACAGGGGCAGGAAAAGTAAAAACAGCAACAGGAGAAACGGTACTTTACTCTGGAAGAGAGGATGGACAGCACAATGAAGGCGTAGCCATTATTCTACAGAAAGGAATAGAAAGGACATTACTGGAATGGAAACCCATCAACAACAGACTGATAAGATTAAGATTGAGAGGGAGATTCACCAACACTACAATAATACAATGCTACGCACCAACGAATGATAGCGATGAGGAGGTCAAGGATGAATTCTATCAACAACTGCAGAAAGAAATGGAAGATACACCTAGATATGATCTTGTTATAGTAATGGGAGACCTCAATGCGAAAGTTGGTACACACAATACATAAAATGAAAGAACAATGGGGAAATGCGGCAGCGGAATAGCAAATGAAAATGGGGATAAACTAATAAGTTTCTGTAGCATTAACAACCTGGTCATTGGAGGAACATTCTTCCCACATAAAGAAATTCACAAATTAACATGGGAATCATCAAATGGTCGGGACAGAAACCAGATAGACCACATCATGGTTAACGGTAGATGGAGACGTGCATTACAAGATGTGAAGGTAAGAAGAAGTGCAGATGTGGGAAGTGATCACCATTTAGAAGTAGCAAAACTGAAAGTGAAACTAAGAAGGGCTGCACCAACTGTAACTACACAGAAAAGGTTTGACATCAGCAAATTGAAGGACTCCCTTACCTGAAAAGCTTTTGCGGCCGACATAAAGAAACGATATCACTTTGCCAAAAGTCAGGAAAAGACATTGACTGATGATATAGACCAGAATTTCAACACCATTTCAACAATATACAAAGAAAGCAGCAAATCATGCTTGGGATTCCAGGAAAGGAAGAAGCAAGACTGGATAACACCAGAAACATAAACACCATAACGATGAGAAAGGAAATGAAAAGAAAGAAAACAGAAGCGAAGTCCCCCAGGTTAAAGCAACTATATAGCGAACAGTACAGTCAGCTGGACAAGGATGTTAAACGCCAAACCCGAGCCAACAAAAAGGATTTCCTAGACGGTCTTGCAAGACAGGCAGAGGAGGCAGCACTGAGAAATGAACAAAGCACAGTATACAAAATAACTAAATTCATCAGCGGAAAACGAGGTGCAAACAATATTACATTAATAAGAGATAAGCAAGGTAATCTCATCACGACAGCAGAGGGACAGGAAACAAGATGGGCAGAGCACTTCAGAGAAACTCTGAACAAGGAACTACCAGAGACACAACTGAATGTTCCTGAAGCTGAAAACGATCTAGATGTGAATACAGACATTCCACGAAAAGAAGAAATCATCACAGCAATCAAAGGGTTAAAGAACGGCAAAGCTCCGGGCCATGATAACTTAAATGCAGAGCTATTTAAGACAGACCCTGAGCTAGCAGCAGAACTATTAGAACCACTATTTGCACAAGTGTGGAAAACGGGAACAACACCATCAGAGTGGAACAAAGGAATAATTGTCAAGTTGCCCAAGAAGGGAGATCTTGCAGGCTGCAATAATTGGAGAGGAATCACTGTTCTCTCAGTTCCCAGCAAAATACTAGGCAGGATAATTATACAGAGATCTTCAAAGGCAGTAGACCACAAACTGAGAAAGGAACAAGCAGGATTTAGAAAGAATAGAAGATGTGTAGATCATATATTCACTCTCAGGAACATTATAGAGCAGTGCTCAGAATGGCAAACACAGCTTTACATTAATTTCGTTGATTTTGAAAAGGCTTTTGACAGCATACATAGGGACAGTTTATGGAAAATACTAAGGGCTTATGGAATTCCAAGCTGCATAGTGTCAATTATAAAAAGCCTCTATGCCAACTTTACGTGTAGTGTTGGGCAGAGCAACCTAACCTTTGAGGTGAAGACAGGAGTACGACAGGGATGCCCTTGTCAACTACTCTATTTTTAACAGTCGTAGACTGGGTGTTGCGCCAGACAACAGAGGGCAGTCCAAGAGGAATAAGATGGACAATATTTTCTACATTGGAAGATCTGGAATATGCAGATGACATTGCACTACTAGCACATTCACATCAACACATCCAGGAAAAAACGGATAGACTTAACAAGTTTAGCCAGCAGGTGGGCTTGAACATCAATTTAAAGAAGTCTGAGGTCATGACGCTCAATGTGAGCAACCCTGAGTCCATATCAGTAAGGAATCAGTAATTGGTACAGACAGATACCTTCACATACCTAGGAAGCATAGTAACACCAGTCGGCGTGGCAGGCAAAGACATCAACATCAGAATGAATAAGGCAAAGAGCAGCCTTCTTTAGCCTAAACAACATCTGGAAGTCCTCAAAATACAGCACAAACACAAAATTAAGATTATATCAGAGCTGTGTGCTTTCTGTGCTTCTCTATGGTGCGGAATGCTGGAGAGTTACAGAGAAGGAAATGTCGAAATTGTCCTCCTTTCACACAACATGCCTAAGAAAAATTCATCGAATCGTTTGGCCGAATACCATCACTAACCAAGATCTGCTTACTCGTAGCAAGCAAGAGGACATGCACACCATCATAGCTGGCAGACGCTGGAGCTGGGTTGGCCATGTCCTCAGAAGAGACCCCGATGCCATCACAAGAACAGCTTTGCTTTGGACCCCTGAAGGAAAACGAAAGAGAGGCCGACCAAAAACAACCTGGCGGAAGACTGTGGAGGCTGAGATGCAGGGAATGAACAAGAGTTGGGGCACTGTACGAAGGATGGCCACCGACCGAGCAAAGTGGAATCAATTTGTTGTTGCCCTACAAGACGCCACTAGGCGTGATGGCCACTGACTGCTTTGACGGTCGGCGGCTAAGGATCAAAGAAGAAGAAGTATGGGTGAAATAAGATTAAGAGCTCAAGTGGCTTCAAATAGCAATAATAATGATTCACATAATATGTCTTCATCAACCCAGACTAGAAGCTACTACAATTTTAAATTACCACCATTCAAACAAAATTTCGACGACTTATCATTATATTTATTTCGCCTTGAAGAAGTTTGTAAGACATAAACTTGATAAATCCGCATGGACTTTAAAACTCAGTGAACTTTTGGATGGTGAACCATTAAATGCAATAGAAAATATTGATCCAGCAATTCTAAAGGATTATGATGCTACAAAATCATTGCTATTGAGACGATTCCACTTAGATGAGGAAGGGTATAGAATGAAATTTAAAACTCTTCTACCTGATTCAAATAAAGACTTCGCAGGTTTTATTGCTAATATACGCATCACGTTTAACAGATGGGTTAAACTAGCTAGGGTGGATAAATCATACGATAAACTGGTTGATTTATTGCTTAGGGATAAAGTCCTATCCTCCGTTAGCACACCATTTTTATCATTTTTGCAAGAACGCAAACCACCTACTATAGCTGCATTAGAAGGAAGGAATAGAAGTCAACTATTTTACTGCACACTCAAGTGTCTCTATATCGAATTCTCATTTGAGAGAACCTTTACCAGTAGCTTCTGCTGCTACTTGGCATGGTAATGATAGGTCAAGAGCTCAAAGCCTTGATAGAAATTTTACACATAGGAGATATAACGACAACAATTATCATAGATAAAATAATTACAACAATAATGATAACAATAATTATAATAAAAATAAAAATTTTAATATGAATAACAATTGATCCAGAGGTAGACCACAATTCAGAAACCAATCACCGCAGTTCAGAAACAACAACTTCCAACAAAACACAACATGGAACCAACCATACAATGTTACTTCACATAATATTTATAACAATAACTGGATAAATGATAATAACAATTACAGATCCAGAAATAAGAGTTACAATGGGAGAAGTAATAATAATTCAGTTGCTCACCATCGACAACGTTCCAACTCAAGAAACCAACAGAGGTTTGACAATAATGCAGGGGCAGCGTTGACTACCATTGCACCTCCAGTTGTTAATAACAATGGTAATCCTGTACAATCATCTTCGTCATGTTGTGTTGTTGATAATAATGTGGCAAATAGTTGTCCACAATGTAATAGTATATTTCATAAACCCAACCATACGTCGATGAAGGTTACACGGCCTATTCCTGCAATTAGTCTCACTGGGTACGACGGTACGGGGACTTTGATCTTTAACAGAGTAGAAGTCAACGGTACAATGGTATCTGTTTTGAGGGACTCAGAGTCATCCACCATTGGCATCAGACAGTCGTTAGTTCATCCTAGCTGTTTAAATAATGAATGCGTTAAATGTATAGCATTCGGAGATACTGTTGCGTACTATCCGACTGCCATGTTAGATGTACATACACCTTTCTTTTCAGGTAAAGTTAACGTGTGTTTGTTGCAAAATCCTATTGCGGATTTGACTGTGGGCCGCATACATGGTAACAAGGATTGTTCTGCAGAGGAGATTGAACAATGGGAACGGCGACACTGTTGCACTAATAAGTCGGTTATTGCTAAGGCTGAAATACGCGCCAGCAAGTTTGCCGCATGTGGCACTGTAGTTTCTAATTTTGGTCATGAGTGATATACCTTTAGTTAATGACGTTAACACTACATGCACATCAGCTGTCACTCAGGTTGACACGGTGATGCATACATCTTATGATGTATCAACATACAGATACATATCGGATACACGTACTACATTACACAAATTTTTCTTTTGATATTTGTGGCCTTTGTTTACAGGTATACTATTGTCATCTTGTTTGACATTCATCCAAGTCATTAGGGACTTCTCATTTCTACTTGAATGTACTCAGCACTGTGGATTGACTCCTGGCTGCGTTCTTCTAACGTATTATCCGTAAGAAAATGTGATTACAAGTTTATGGAAGTGCGCTATTTGGCGCCGATGAAACATTTTAGTTTTTTGTTGTTGTTTTTTTTTTTGAAACTTTATTTGCTTTCATTAAAATTTACAAATCAGTGTACATTTTACAACAAGTAAGAATGAAATTACATTGACAAGTTTTCAATTTAAAATCATGAGCATTTCACACAAAGGAAACACGATAAAAGGGTTACATGTAAAATCAAAACTCTTCTGTTCTCGCAAGTACTTTTGTACACATGCAAACCCAAGTGGTAGAATTTATGTGTTTGTGACAAGGGATTGGTATGTATAAACCCCGAGAGACAAATGTGAGAAGAAAAAGAAACAGGATGTGTAGTATTGGTGCACGTATGTCTAACCATATACATACATATTCTAAGAAACCCATATTCATTACATTCCTTTAGATACTAATATTAATGGAAGCCTCTTAGTATGACATACTTTGGGAGAAAGGCGATAAATAAAAATCGCACGCGTGCACGCACACGGTGAAAGGAAAGGTAGGACTGTATTCTGAAGATAAGCCGGTACAAGCTGGTTTTCGGAAACAAAGAAGCCTTGGATGCTTCATTTGGAGAGTTTGGCTGACAGGACAAAGGTTACTTGAAAATTTTTCCTGGGCGAGATATTGAATGCCCCCGGGTTGAAAGCATATCGCCAATTGTGGGCTGCGTTACGTTTTTTTTTCCTTGGCAAGTTTAGCACACAACCTAGAGCCATAAAGTCGGCTAGGCACACTGGCATTTCGAGAAAGGTACAAGGGGTAATTTGTAATCATGTTCCCTAAAGCATTTCCAATTTGAAATTCTAAAACAAGTTCAATTTACAACATACAACAAAATACATTCATAAACTGTAAATACAAGGTGTGGAAAGTAAAATACTAAAGTTGGGCATTTCTGTACATTCATGTGAATTAGAATCTGTCCATTAAAAATTCCAAGGTGAAATGGGGGGGGTGAATCCCAGGGTTGAAAACATATTTATATTCGTGCAAAAATTCATTTTTTTTACGTTCAAAACAATATAATTTAGACTTTAAAACCATAAATGTGAACCACGCACACACCCACACCAAGAGCGCAGGTGAAACCTGGAAATTCTGCATCCACTCCTACACACACGTACTTGTACTAAAAATTGTGTTACACATTGAAGCGTTTCCAGAAACAAAAACGGCATTACAAAGTTGCCAATCATACTTTTCACAGATACCATTTTCTCATATTTTTCCAATTGGTGGTTCTTGTCACGTAGGTCGTTTTGATCATTAAATTGCCTACATCTTCTTCCTATTCTCTCACCCGCATCCTTTTATTTTATTATCTTTCCGTACTTGTTTTTCCTGTATTTTTCGCATCACTCGTGGCGAAAAATATATTTCTTTCCCATCATCGTTTTTCTTTCTCATACTGACTAGTAACCTTATTGCATCAGATGTCAGTCGCGCAGATAGCTGTGAATATACGGTTCTCGCCAGACATACGTCTGCAGTTTCCCCGGTCAGAGCACGGCCCGACCTGATTTCTGGGCCTGGGGTGTGAGAAATTCGTTTCGCTGGACATAGAGCAGACTTTTGGTCTACCATTTTCACCTGTCACTAGCTTAAGGTGTCAAACCCGGCATCTGTACGACGCAGTTGTAGACGGTTGTCTGAGATTTGCAACTGACACGCGCTTTTCCCGGTCAGTTTATCAACGCAGGTGCGTAATCGCCCGGTGGCAGTTACGACACGCCTCTAAGTATAACGTAGCTGTTATGAGAAGGGGGAGAGATCGGGGCGGGGGAGATAGTTCATCCTTTGTCTGGTTTAAAATATTAACCCACGTTTGAAACTATTTCATTTCACTCAGTAACTTTGCAGTTAGACTAGAACAACCTTCGTTCGATTTCTAAATAATCTCTGTAAATAGAGATGGCCTTAGTTTGGTCGAAGTGGTTTAACGTTCTTAGTAATTCTGTGGTTGAGGTATATTAATATTATATATAATAGATATCTAGTTTGGGAAGTGATTTAGTGTTTAAATCGCCGATTCCATTTTAAACTAGTTCTGTGCGCAGAGTGAATATTTTGATAGTTTGTTATTTCTTAAATCGTCGAGTTGCAGTGGAAATACAAAATAAATTATATTTTTAGCTTACTAAACAAGTAGCTGAAATAAGTTTAAATTAACTGTTAAATACTCAGTCGAAACTGTTTTAATAACTAACTTATAAATGCTAGATGCGACATCAGTGAATATTGACGGAATACGAAGATATTCCTGATGATTGATTTTTATATAACTTACTTTACGGGAAGTTTTAAATATAAGTCAAGCTGTAGGTTTGCTATTTAAAATGTAAGTTATAATGAGTACATATATGTAAATTATTCGATATGTGTTCTTTCTTTTATATAGTGAAACGGTGGCACCCAACTTGCCAGCGTTTAGTAGCCTGAGAGACATATTTGTGAGAAGCATAGACATTTCCTATCTTTAACCACGTGGGTTTTTTTTATGTTTTAAGTAACACTGGATCTGACAGTGCATATGCCATCAGAGAGAGACAGTAATAGCAATCCCACTAACGGTTTCTAAAGACTAGAAATATATATTGGGCTTTTGAGCCAGTTCAAATTGCTCCACAAATTTAAATGTACATGCTGCCTGGCGGCGAGAATATTACAAGAAACATTAACATTCCGCAAGAGATTGTGACTAGTATTGTGGTGACCAAATATAGTACTTCCTGGAAGTAGACACAGATCTGACATTCCTTAAATCCTAGAATCCAAAGCTAAATGACATTGTGCTCTGCTAACTTTTGTGCCTGGACAATATTTTATGTGACTTAATCAGACATTCGAAAAATTAGAACACCCAAGGAATCGTTCCCTGAGAGTTTAGTACGTCTTTTGAAACTGGGGATTTCTTGGTCAAGGACTGCATTTTCGGGTCTGTGTGAAGGTCCTAGAATTTATTATGTTCCCAGAGGCAGCGAGCAAAGTTGTGAGTATAACTGTGTACCCATGGCCATGGCTAAATGAATGAGTGTACGCAGATCAGAGTGTTATTTTACAGCTGTAGATTGTCATCCATTTACTGTCTTAATTCTTTTTGTTTAACCTGCAGAATTTGTTACTATTTGCTAGAGTTTCTTTACTTCTTAGGCTAAATCAGATTATTCAACTCTGTGCATACATTTACGAGAAAAGAAGAAAAACTCTTAGCCTAAACCCTACGTATCTATAACTCTTTGGGCCATCGTCTGTTCTCTTAACGGGGCTGTGGGCTAAACCTAGAGCTAAGATCATAACGGGGCTATCATCCTTGTAGCATTTTCTTAAATTTTATGACTATTTGTATATGTTTTTCCTTGATGTAATTTTTGGTGTTGTGAGAAATTTTGATATGATAATTAAAATATCTCTCTTGAACAAAAAAATCAGTGCGTTGGTCAGCTCGATCCCAATTATCTGTATATCATTGTTATAGTTTTCCCACGTCTGTGTGTTTACCTGTCGTCACGTGTATGTGCGTGCCCGTGAGTAGATAGAAATATATGTAATATGTATCTGTGTTTAGACTGTCTGACTACTTTAAAAGCGGTCGTAGATGATAGGTGAGAGAGAGAAGATTATCTCGATTCTCAAAGATAGCCTCTATATCACATTCTATCATCTCACGTGAGGAAATTCTATTGTTTTTTTCACCAGCTCTCACGGTATCTATCACTCATTCCAACCTATTCAGAAGGGACCTAACCCAAGTCTTAATACTCCTATCTAAAATCTACGACAGTTCTGTAAACAAATTTTATGATTTGTGTATTGTTTTCAATAAAAAAAAGTAAAACTTGTACATTTCTAAACAATTTATAAAAGTACATATACATGGTATATAGAAAAGAAAAACTAGCGCGCCTACATTAGCAAATTGTATACACATGCATACACAAATTTACAAATTAAATTTACTTTTACAATACAATAAGCGGTGCAGGGAGAATAGAGAGCTATGAAAGACCCCTGTTTCAGGAATAGTGGTCGGTCTGCGTTGGAAAAACGCATCAAGAAGACAGACAGAATGGGGCGGGAGATACACTATTGAAGGCCCCGGGTAGGAGTAAGGTCGGTATGTGTTACGGATTGCTTTATTCTCAGTCGTGCAGGCTTCAACTTGTAACAGTTGAACACACTTCTGAGTCGCCTTTCAAGAGGCTAGCCCGTACTTACCGGTACATGAAGAGAAGAAGGGAATTAAGATGAAGAGAGCGGAGGAGTGTTGCTCCGCTGTACATTAAAATCAGGTGAAATTGTCAGTCCTTTTTGCAAAAATACCTGTAAAAGTATATGTGGATTAAAATGGCGGTATTTGAAAACTGCTAAATTCCTAAAACTCCAAATGAGATATCTATATTGTGACAATAAAATGAGAAGTTGTGTATGTGTTTCGGGAGTTGATCTTGGGAGCGTGTTAAGATAAATAGATTTGTAAAAGTCAACGTTGTTGTGTATATGTGAAGCAATTATATCCTGCAATGCTTTCCTCATAGGTATGACTGTATTGCACGTGTAGTAAATGTGATCTTCGGTTCCTTGAATGCGTGTTTTGCACAGCTGGCACTGTGATGTTTGTTTGGATCTGTGAGCTTGTCTTTCTGTTGTGGGTGTCATGTTGTATATGAGTCTAAAGGTAACTTCTCTTGCCTTGGCAGTGATGTGAGGGTTGTGTAAGTTGGTGAAAGTGTCAGTATAATTTGTCTTGAAGTATTTCTCACCCCTTTTAATCCTGAGATGTAGCGGCGGTGCTTGTAGTTTGACTAAGTGTTTGTAGATTGCATTTGTTTTCTGGTGAATTAAGTTGTCGTGTCCGTGAATGGCTTGTATGCATGACTTGTAAAATGATGGTAGTGGGCCGAAATGGTGTGGCGTTGAGTTGTTTAGTGGTCTCAGTCTGGTGAGTCTAAGCCCCACGTAATAGTGTGCTAGCACGTGTTGTTCTGAATGTTTGATGATATTTCCTACGGGTTTGATTCTAAGTGCTTGGATCTTTGTCTGTATGTCATGGAGTGCAATCCCTCCCTGTTTCTTTTCTTGTATAAGTGTCTTATGTTTTATGCTGTAGATTGTGTGACTAAAAATAAATCTTCTGATCTGTTTGTTTATGTCTGTAATAGTCTGTTTCTGGGGGTCAAAAACTGTGGCTACGTATAGTAATTTGGGAATGACATAAGTGTTTACAATCGTGCTTCGTCCAAAAATTGTTGTGGGTTTGAATTTGTATCTATGTAGCATGTCTGTCATTTGTGTTGCTAGGTTCTGCCATGTGTCTTTGTGAGTGCGGCTTGGGTGTGAAGGAAAAGTGATGCCGTAGATTTTGATGTTGTTTGTTGGTACAAGCCTAAATGGAAAGTCTGTTTTGTTTTTCCATTTGCCTATGCCCATTATTGTTGATTTCTGTACGTTGACTTTAGCTCCGCTACCTTTACTAAAGTCTGTGAATGTGTTTAGAATGTTTGCAATAGACCTGTCGTTTGGTGGGAAAAAGGTGGTGTCGTCTGCATAAGCAATCAGCTTCTGCTCGCCTTTCCCTGGTATAAAGGTGCCCTTAATAGAGCTGTCCTTTCTAAATGTTTCCAGCATGGGTTCTAGTGCTAGAACGTAGAGTAGGTGGGAGAGACTACACCCCTGCCTCACGGATCGCGTTAGCCTGAAAGTGTTGGTAAAAGTGTGATTCACCAAAACCTTGCTTTCGGGCTTCGCATAAAGGATTTCAATCCATTTCCTAAAATTGTCACCTATATTGCAATGTAGTAATGTTTTGTGAAGGTATGAGTGTGATATTCGATCAAAAGCTTTCTCTTGATCGAGAGATAGGATTGACGACTGACAATACTTCTCGTGTGTGTAGGTGATTATGTCTCTGATGAAATGTGTGTGCTGGTGAATATTTCTGTGTTGGACGCTACACTGTTGGTCTTTATGTATGAGGGTGATCATGAAACGTTTTAGTTTGTTTATTAGCGTTTTTGTTAAAATTTTGTAGTCTATGTTTAAGAGAGATATAGGTCTGTAGTTTTTAAGGAGTGTTTTGTCTGCGTTGTCTTTAGGTATGAGAGTGATGTATGACATGTTCAAGCTTGGCGGGAGTTCTTTGTTCTCGAAAGCTTCTGTGTATACTTTCAATAGAAGGGGGCCTAGGATGGGAAAAAAGTGTTGATACAATTCTTCTGTGAGTCCGTCTGGCCCTGGTGATTTGTCTTTTTGCATAGTGTTTATTGCGAGTGTTATGTCTGTAAGTGTCAGCTCGGCATCTAGACCTTGCTTGTCGTCATCTGATAGTTTCTTTGTAAAGTGCATAAATGTGTCTTGTATGCGTCTTCTTCTTCTTCCGTCCTTAGCCACCGACCGTCAAAGCAGTCAGTGGTCATTACGCCTAGTGGCGTCTTAGGGCAACAGCAGATAGGTTTTCTTTGCCATTGTTTCCCATCACGCCTATTGGCGTCTTTAGGGCAACGGCAAATCAATCCATTTGCTGTCGTTTCCGTAATCGAAGTGACTGGCAAACGGGTGATCAGCCCGTTGGTGTCTTGTATGCGTGACTGGACGTTTTCTTCTGTGTACAGGTTTCTGTAGTAATCTTCAAAAGCCTGTACTATGTTTTGTGTTTCTGTCTGTGTGGTTCCGTCTAGATCTACTATTTGCCCTACCTGTCTGCAGCGTTGTATGTTTTGTTCTATTGCCATGTATTGTTTACTGGGTGTTTCTTGTGTGATTGTGTTCAGTTTCGTCCGTAGTAGGGCGCCCTGAAACCTATGGTGCTTGTATTGTTGTAGCTGGTCTTCTAATGTGAGGATGCTGGGTGAATTTCTGTCTGTTTGTTTTGTGAGCATTATTGCATCCTCTACTAGTTTCTCTTGTTTTATCCTATCCTTGTGTATCCTAGCTGACATTAACTGCGTTCGCTCACGTATTGTAATTTTTAGTATTTCCCAGTGGTGTTGTGTGTTTTCTGTTGGCATATCAGTTGTGTATGTAAGGATGAGTTGAGTCATATGTTTTGGAGTAAAGTGTTGTTGAATTTCCAGTGTGGATAGCGTTTGAAATGCATGCTTGCCTGAGTAGAACTAATGGCAGTGAGTATTGCTTTGTGGTCTGTAAACTTTAGAGTTTCTAGTAAGTGTCTGGCCTGAATTATGGGGTGTGTTGATGGTATATAGATTCTGTCCAATCTTGAGGCTCTGTTGTGTGTTTTGTTTGCGTTTGTGTGTGTGGTGTCCGTGCTTTGGGGATGTGTGCGTGTCTGTATGCATCTGTTAGGCTGTGGGTGTCTATTATGGTCTGTAATATGTCTAGTTGGTGCGTGTCTTCTCTGTTGGTTCTCCTTATCTGTGCTCTAATCTCACCACCTATCAGATCCATATCTGTTAAAACACAATTAAAATCACCGCCTAATATAATGTTATGTCCCCTGTATAAGTGTGTGAGTAGGTTATCTAGACTATCATAAAATTGCGGCTGGTGACTGTAGTTTGCTAGGGCATGTATGTTAACTATCGTGTATGTGTGTTTCTTATTTACTACGTGAACTATGGCTATTTTACCCTCGGTATCCCTGTTTTTCCCAAGTATTTCCCACCTGTCCGATGTTTGCAGTATAGCTGTTCCTGAACCTGTGTTGTGAATGGCTAAGCTAAAACAAGAATGCCTTAGTCCTAACTGGGTTGTGATCTGTCATGCGTGTTCGTCTGTGTGTATGTTGGTTTCTTGTAAAAGTATAAAATCTGGTTTGTGTTTATGTATGAGTGGTATGATGTGTTGTAGTTTGGCGCGGGCGCCACTTATATTTATACTCAAAACTACAATATTCGACGCCATTTTTTAAAGAAAAAGACTAAACATACATTAAGGTAGCATTATAAGTATAAAGCATTACAGTTTAAAAACATACCGGTCGTGGAAATATAACTTACATGTTTAGGGTGTTGTCTTGGTTATCGTCCTCCTGTGCATTCACTAGGTCGATTACAAGTTTGGCCGGTGACAGGATCTGTGGTGAGTTTGCTGATAGAATGGTGTTTCTGGTAATGTCCTTTGTCGTGTGTGTCCAGGTGGACGGTGGTGTTGTATTTTTGGTTAATGGTGTTGCTGGCTTCTGGCTGGGTGTCGCTCTTGTTGGTATCTCTGTGGTTGTCAGAGGGAGGAGCATTTCTTATCTTGTAAACCTCGGCCTCTGGATCCGAAGTAATGCTGGCCGCCATGCGTTTTACGGCATCGACTTTCATGGTGGGTGGCACCCAATTAAAAGTTAATTTGGACCGCTCTTTCTCCAGATGCTCGCAAGTGATTGTGAGCTCTGGGTTAGAGAGCTGCACTTTCTTGCCATGCAGCTTCTGGCAGCATAGTCCGTGGGCTTGCGTGGAGAGAGTCAGGTACCACCTGACCGGGTTCTCAAAGCGGTACAAGGAATCGATCTCGTTGGTCGGGACTCCTCCCGGGCCGATAAGCACACTTGTCATGAAGGCCGGCGACGCTCTTGCTGCCGCCTGGGGGCCAGAAACCGTGAGCACCAAGGTCCCTGGTTTATGGAAGTTCCCTCCTTCCATAGAGTCCGAGGTCGTGAGGTAGGTGGTGGTAATTTTGCTGGAATCCATTGCCCAAAACAGGGTGGAGACTTAAAATTTGAGACTTAAAAACTGGTGAAAATTAAGAAAAGTTACTACACTTTGTTGTGAAATTGGTGAAAATTTAAACACTGGTGAAATCCGTGAAAAACAGATGAAGTCCGTGAAAATTTAAACACTGGTGAAATCCGTGAAAAACAGGTGAAGTCCGTGAATATTTAAAAAACGAGTGAAATCCGTGAAAAATAAGAACAGATACTACACTTTGATCTTAGGTAAAGGGCCGAGAAGCGATCTATACCTTGACTGAATAACAATGGGAGACAAGAGCCAGCTGAAATCTTTAGTACATTTTTTTTTTTTTCTAAACAACCTTTTTTGGGTTTCAAACATTTACAACATCAGCAATATTTTTTAACAAAAATCAATATGGGCATGAAGACGAGGATGGTTGGCGAAGGTGATGATTCGTGGTGATTGATGATTACAGTTACAGGTGACGATGAATAGAAAAGTAGTGACTGATGGTGCATATTAATAAAGGAAAATTAATTTTAAAAATTATTTACAAGTACATATAGCGCAATTTAGCTTCCGACATTTTGTGTTTTATATTACATTTATTTACATTGTCTTTCTAGACAAAGAGACTTTATGCTTTAAGAAAAAAGGACTAATGATACATATTTATACAGGAAATTAAATGGAAAAAAGAAAAAAACCTTTACAAGTACTTGTAGCGCAGATACGCTATGACCTTTTGCTTTGTATATTACAGTTATTTACATTATCTTTCTAGACAAAGGAGATTTATATCATGATAAGAGAAATTAAAAAATAAGTAAATAAGATTAAATTAAAAATGAAAAAATGAAAAGCAAATATCATAATAATCATAATAATAATAATAATTACTGAGGGCCTATTATTTCGGCCGCTCAGAAACAGACATAAAATGTTTTGCAACGAAATATAACCAGGTTATTTTATTGTTATTTTATAACCATGGGTTGTTTCCCCTTGGTTCAAAATTTTGTTTCAGTACAGTGATTTCTTGTCTGTATTTAGATTTGTCTTAGTAATGCTTGTATTCTCTGTGTGTATATTTGTGAAAATATGTTTTGATTGCAATGTCTACCTTCATATACTGCCATGTTCCTGCATATCCAAACTAGATGTCTAAATTCTGCTAATAGAGTTATTAAATTGAGTTCTGTTTGTCTAGATGATTTTGGTAAAGTATTAAGTAAAATAGCTCGATACATGTCAGGTATTTGTTTTGTGTTGGAAAATATTGTTTCTTTTAATTTGTTTATGGCAGGGACAACTGTGCTGCATTTGTAAAACAAGTGTTCTCCTGTTTCTTGTATGTTGCAACTACACAGTCTGCACTTTGGGACCATTGTCCCGCCTTTGCTGATTTGTGTACTATTGGTCTCATGTTGTACAATAGCCTAAATGTGACCTCTTTAGCTTGTGGTTTAACATTTATTTTGTGGATATTCTGAAAATTCTGTGTATAGTCAGTTATGAAATAATTGTAGCCTCTTTTTATTCTTGTATATAGTGGTGGTTCTTGTAATTTAACTAGAAATCTGTATATAAATTTAGTGTCTTGTTTTATTAACTGTTCATTTCCTTTCAAACTTTGCATGCATTGTTTATAAAAGGATGGGAGAGTACCAAAATAATGTGGTTTGTTATTATCTAATTTGCACAAGTTAGCTAATCTAACTCCAATATAATAGTGTGCAAATGGATACTGATCTGGGTTTTTAATAATGTCTCCTATATGTTTAATTCTTAAAGCTTTTATTGTTGTGTCAATATCTTGTAAGGCTATTCCTCCTCTGTCCTTCTGTTGTATTAATGTTTTGTGCTGTATGCACTGTCTAGTATTTCTGAATATGAAGGTTCTTATCAGTTTGTTCACTTCTTTAATTAGTGTTTTGGGGATGTTTTGGACATTTGCTATATAAATTATTTTAGGTATAATAAAGCAGTTAATTACAACACTTCTCCCAAAAATAGTGCTAGTTTTATATTTGTATTTTTCCAACATGTTTTGTATCATTTCTAACAGTTTTAACCATACTTCTGTGTTAGGATCTCGTGGGTTGGATGTAAAATTTATCCCATAAATTTTCAATCTGTTGACTTGAATTAACTGAAATGGAAAATCTGTTTTATTGGCCCATTTGCCTAAACCCATTATATAAGACGTTTGAATATTTAATTTTGATTCATTAGCTTGTCCGAACTCTGTGAATGTGTCTAATATATTTTGTATAGATCTAATTGTTGCAGGATGGAAAATAGTGTCATCAGCATAGGCTAATAACTTTCTTTGTCCCTTACCTGGAATAAATGTTCCCGTAATATTTACATCTTGCCTTATTTTCTCCAAAACAAGTTCTATAGTTATTACATATAACAGGGGTGACAAAGGACAACCTTGCCTTACTGACCTAGTTAATGTAAAGGGTTCTGTTAGTGTGTGATTTACTAGGATCCTACTTTCAGGTTTTTTGTATAAAATTTTAATCCATTTTCTAAAATATGTCCCTATATTACATATTAGCAAACTTTTGTGTAAAAAAGAGTGTGAAACTCTATCAAAGGCCTTCTCTTGATCTAAAGATAGTATTGCGGTTTGACACTGTCTGTCTTGTGTGTACGTGATTAGATCTCTTAAGAAATGTGTATGCCTGCTGATATTTCTATCTTGCACGCTACTTTGTTGATCCTCGTAAATTAGGTTATGCATGAGTGGTTTGAGTTTGATAGTAAGGGCTTTAGCCAAAATTTTATAATCTGTATTTAAGAGTGAAATAGGCCTGTAACTTTTAAGCGATGTTTTATCTATGTTGTCTTTGGGTATTAATACAACGTAAGACTGATTTAGACTGTCCGGGAGTTCTTCTTTCTCAAAAGCCTCTTCGAATACTTTAATTAAAAGGGGTCCTAAAATGGGAAAAAAGAAGACATAAAATTCAGTTGTGAGGCCGTCTGGTCCAGGGGTTTTATCTTTTTGAAAAGTGTTTATAGCCTCCCTTATGTCTATCTGTTTGGTTAATTTTATTGCTTCTTCCAGTATACTTTCTTGCTTTTTAAAGTTCCTATGAATGTGTGTAGCTAGAATTTGTGCTCTGTCTCTTATAGTGTTTTTTAAAAGATCCCAATATTGTGCGACATTTGTTGTGGGTGTGTCATGTGCTTTTTAAAATTCCTATGAATGTGAGTAGCTAAAATTTGTGCTCTGTCTGTATCATTTGTTGTGGGTGTGTCATGTGTGTATCCTTGTATGAGTTGTGTTATTTGTTCAGTAAAAAAAGTATTGTTGAGTAAGTTGTTGTTAAATTTCCAGTGTGGGGATCTTTTAAGTGTCGTATTTGAGTGTCCTGTATTTAATACGGTATAAACAGCCTGGTGGTCTGTAAATTTTAGGGTGCTTTTAACATGTTGTGCTTTGTGTACTGTGTAACTGTCTGATGCGTATATCCTGTCTATTCGTGACGCTCGTCTAAAGTATGGGTTTGTCTTATCGTCGTATGTGTATGCACGTGTTTGTGGTTCGACTTTTCTGTAAACGTCTGTCAGACCATGTTCGTCTAAGGTATTTTTTAACGTCCGCAGTTGTGATGAGTTTTCTTTATTAATTTTTCTTGTTTGGGAGTCTAAACATCTACCAGTTAAGTCTAAGTCAGTTAGTACACAGTTAAAGTCTCCTCCTAGGATTATTTTAGTGCCTTTGTAGTGTCTGGATAAGTATTTGACAGGTCTTCATAAAAAAGTGGTTGGTCAGTTTTTTTCGCTGGGGCGTATATGTTTACTAGTGTTGTATGTCGTGTTTGTCGTGTTTATTGCGGACTTGGACTACAACAATCCTGCCGCTGCTGTCTTTGTTGTGTTGGACAATCTCCCACTCCTCCGTATTGTTGCTGAGCTAAACCAGCCCTGTCGTAGGCCTAACCTTGCCACAATTTGTTTTGCAAATATATCTGAAGTAAGCCTGGTTTCTTGTAAAAACACGAAGTCAGGCTTATATCTGCGTATCAGCTCAGTCAGAGAGGGCAGTTTAGTCTTCAGACCGTTAATGTTGAGTGTGAGCAAGGTTAGGTCACACGGCATAAGTAAGGAGAAAGGTGATTGTCCCACAGTGTCTTACTGTACTATAGTCAGTGAGGCATGAAGTAGGCGTGTTGAGACAGTTTGTCGTAGTGAGTTGGTTCCCTAGTGTGTATGCTGTTTATGTCATTTGTAGGCCAAATGGTGGTGAAAAGTGGGTGTGTGTTCGTGTGTGGGTTGAAGGAATGTTATTCTGTATATTATGAGTACACATGCATGAACAACTGTTGGTTGAAAAATTACTACTAAAATTAATTATTCTAATCACACATTCGAAATAACACACTTTCAAGTATCCAACAACGAAATAATCACACTGTCTAGGATAATCCACTGGATGGTTCACAATGTCAAGGATAATCCAGAATATAGGCATACTTGACACTTGCACAGACATTGTTGCTACTCCTTGTCAGAATAAACTCCCGTGTCATGAATCAAAAGGTTCGGCTGGGACAACATTTCGTCCAAGCTATTTTCATCTGCTGCTAGGGTCGCCCAGGTCGAAAGCAGTCCTTCTTGGCTTCCTTGGGATAGAAGAACGTCTTTATGGATGTTTCCTCTTTGTTCTACATCATCGGCATAGTCGTCTAATACCTCGAATCTGTTGCGCAGGGTTGCGCTTTTAGTCTTCTCTTCTGGAGAATCTCCTCTTTTGGGGGAGAGGCCTTTTCTTACCCTTTTTGTGACTGACATCAACGAACTCGTCTTTTTTGGTAGGGCTGGATGGCGCACTCGCAGTCTGCGTTGGTAGTTCTTCTTGGGTCTGTTGTTCTGGCAAAGGTGTAGCTTTACTCTTGACCGTGGCTGGTTTCACTGCTACTTTTTTCTTCGGGCATTGACTCACCCAATGGCTGTCTTGCCCACAAATCACACACTGGACTCTGCGTCCCGGTAAAGATACCCATATACGTTGGGTCCTTCCCTCCGGTCCTGTCATTCTTAGGTTTAAGAAGTGGGGAATCTGTTGAGTGCCAGCTTTATACAGGAATGTCCACTTGTCGAACGCTGTTTTGATGCGGAAGACTTCCGCATCCTTGTCGCCACTGATCATTGCAGCAATTCTCTGCACAGCTTCTCCCTTCATAGTGGGAGGGATCCAATGAAGGATTCCCTTAGCCTTCTTTTTATCTTGGTGTTCGATGAGGATCGATATTTGGGGGTTCGCCCATTCAAATCGCTTGCCGTGGAGGCCCTTGTAGTGTTTAATATGCGCAGCTGTGCTTAGGGTTGCAAACCACTTGTTGGGACTTGCGAATCTGTATAGTGTTGCCACTCCACTGAGTCCGACTCCTGCAGGCCCTGCCAGAATACTCGTTAATAAAGAATAAGAGGCTCGCCCAACTTGGGGTCCTGAAAGGGTTATGACCAGGGTTCCTGGTTTGTGGATGGCACCGCCCTCAAGATCTTCCGCCATATTAATTTCAATCGTTTGAATGGTTGTTGCCATATTGACAAAAAGAAAACACCTCCTCAATTTGAAATTTGTTCTGTTATGTTATGTGTTGTTTGTTCGTATATCTGTAAAAAAATTCTACTATTGTAATGTATGCCGTCATGTACTGCCCTATTCCTACATGTCCACACTAAGTGTCTAAATTCTGCTAATAAAGTTAAGAGTTTAAGTTCTGTCTGTCTTGGTAACTTAGAAAAAGTATTCAACATGACCGCTTGGTACATGTTGAGTGATCGTGGTGTTTTGGAAGCTATCAGTGTTCTTAGTTTGTTTAATGTAGGGACCACTGTCCTACATGTGTAGAACAAGTGGTCCTCTGTTTCTATTGTGTTGTTACGGCACAGTTTACACCTTGGTGGCGCCTTGCCTGCTTTCATTGCTGTATGCTTACTCATGATAGGTGTTAAACCGTACAGTAACCTAAATGTAACTTGTTTGGCTTGTGGCTTGATGTCTATTGCATGAATGTTTGAGAAGCTTTGTGTGTAGTCTGTTATGAAAAGGTTGTACCCTCGTTTTATTCGTGTATCTAAGTGGGGTTCCTGTGCTCCTACTAAAAGTTTGTATATGAGTTTAGTGTCTTGTTTTATTAACTGTTCATTCCCTTTTAGATTTTCTATGCATATCCTATAAAAAGGTGGTGGGGTGTCAAAGGAATGTGGTTGGTTGTTTTCTAGTTTGTGTAACTTAATTAGCCTAAGTCCGATATAGTAATGTGCTAGGGGGTACAAGCTTGGGTTTTTAATTATCTCCCCTATATATTTAATCCTTAAAGCTTTAATTTTAGTGTTGATATCTTGTAAAGCTATCCCTCCCTTGTTCTTAGGTTGTATTAGGGTTACGTGTTTAATACTTTGAATGGTGCCCCTAAAAATGAAATTCCTAATTAGTATATTTATTTTAGTTACCACTGACTTTGGCATAATCTGGATATTTGCTGTATATATTATTTTAGGCATAATGAAACAGTTCACTATGATACTTCTCCCAAAAATAGTAGCTGTCTTGTATTTATATTTCTCTAACATGTTTTGAATTTTATCTACTAACTTTACCCATGTCTCTGTATTAGGGTCGTGGAGGTTACAAGAATAGTTTATCCCATAAATTGTGATTCTGTTAACTTGCGTTAACTGAAAGGGGAAATCTGTCTTATTTGCCCATTTACCTAATCCCATTAAACTAGATTTTTGAATATTTAGTTTGGATTCGTTAGCGTATCCAAACTCTGTAAAGGTTTCTAATATCTTTCTTATGGAATCTACAGTTGCTGGAAGGAATAAAGTATCATCAGCATACGCTAATGATTTCCTTTCCCCTTGCCCGGGTATAAAAGTCCCCGTGATGTTTACATCTTGTCTTATTTTTTCCAGCACTGGTTCTAGTGTTAAAACGTATAACAGGGGAGACAAAGGGCAACCCTGTCTCACTGATCGTGTCAGCCTAACTGGGTCACTAAAACTGTGATTAATTAGTATTCTACTGTGGGGTTTTTTATATAAGATCTCTATCCATGTTCTAAAATAAGTACCTATGTTGTTTGCTTGTAAAGTTTTGTGTAGAAAGGAATGTGATACCCTGTCAAAGGCTTTTTCCTGATCTAGTGATAGTATTGCACTTTGACACTGTCTATCATGCGTGTATGTAATGAAATCCCTTATGAAGTGTGTATGTCTACAAATGTTCCTACCATGTACGCTGCATTGTTGGTCAGGATGTACCAACTTGTTCATGAATAATTTAAGTTTCAGAGTGAGAGCTTTGGCCAAGATTTTATAATCAGTATTTAAAAGCGAAATAGGCCTGTAATTTTTTATTGACTTTCTGTCAGCATTATCTTTAGGTATTAAGGTGATAAAAGATTCATTCAACCTATTCGGAAGCTCTCCTTTCTAGAAGGCTTCCTCAAACACTATAATTAAGAGGGGGCCTAAAACTGGGAAAAAGAAAAAGTAAAATTCTGCCGTTAACCCATCTGGGCCGGGTGATTTATTTTTCTGGAAAGTACTAATCGCTTCCCTTAAGTTTTCTAAAGTTAAAGTTTCGTCTAATTTCTTGCTCTCATCATCACTTAAACGTTTTGTGTAGTGTAGAAATTTATCCTGTGTGTTTACATTAGTTGGTTCTTTAGCGTATAATTTTGTGTAGTATTCAAAAAAAGCATGCCTAATATTAGTGTCTTCTGTCTGATGCTTGTCATTCATGTCAAATATTTCGTGAATCTGTCTACTGTGTTGTACATTTTGCTCAATCGCTAAATACTGTCTACTGGGTGTTTCTTGTGTGATAGTATTTAATTTTGACCTAAGGAGAGCTCCTTGGTATGTGTGTTGTTTGTACAGGTCTAACTGCTCTTCTAAAGAATGAATGTGTGGGTTAGATTTGTCTATCTGCTTTGTTAAACTTATTGCGTCTTCTAATATATTTTGTTCCCTCTTAAAAGCCCTGTGTATTTTTGTTGCTAAAATCTGTGTTCTATCCCTTATTGTGTTTTTTAACAGGTCCCAATATTCTGCAATGTTGTTATTGGGGATATCCTGTGTGTAACCCTGAATGAGTTGTGTTATTGTGTCTGTGAAGAAAGTATTTGTTAGCAAATTATTGTTGAATTTCCAATGCGGGGATCTCTTTAATTTTGTATATGTGTGTCCCGTACTTAAAACTGTGCATACTGCTTCGTGATCTGTAAATTTAAGCGTGCTTTTTATATGGTGAGTTTTGTGTATATTGTAACTATTGGATGCGTAAAACCTGTCCAGTCTCGAGGCCTGTCTAAAATAAGGGTTTGTCTTGTCGTGAAATGTGAAAGCTTGTGTGTTCGGTTGTAGTTTTCTGTAAACGTCTACCAGGTCATGTTTGTCAAGGATGGGTTGTAAATGTCGTATTGATAGGGGGATTTGAATTTTCTTTCTCTGGGATACGGGTCCAAAGGAACTAGTGTCTGAACTGGCCAAAACACAGTTAAAATCCCCCCCCCTAATACTATTCTAGTCCCTTTATAGTGTTTATCTATAATGTCATACAGTCCGTCGTAAAATTTAGGTTGGTCAGTGTATAATGCGGGTGCGTATATATTGATGAGTGTGTGCGTGTCATGTTTATTGTGTTTATTTTGTATTTGTATAATGACAATTCTGCCACAATTGTCTGTTCTATAATG
The DNA here is from genome assembly GCA_024509875.1 of Oreohelix idahoensis. Lineage (NCBI taxonomy): Eukaryota > Metazoa > Mollusca > Gastropoda > Stylommatophora > Oreohelicidae > Oreohelix > Oreohelix idahoensis. Next base: position 82,291 of record JAMPIV010015321.1, read on the forward strand.
TACTGCTTCCCAATCTTCATTTATCTGGAGGATGGCAGTACCCCCATGGCAGGTGCCCCGGGCGAACCAACCATGTTTCAGTCCTAATCTAGTTACTATCTGGTCGGCATGATACCTAGAAGTAATCCCCGTTTGTTGCAAGAACAAAAAGTCGGGTTTCTCTTTTTTAATCAGTTTGATAACGTGCTCCAGTTTATTCCTCAAGCCGTTGACATTGAGGGATATAACAACTAGGCTGCTTGACAAAGTGGTATCTGAGGGTTGGCCACTTGTCACAAACTGTCTACATGGCAAAGTGGCAGAGTGGCCACCTGCCATATCTAAACTATTTGACAAAACGGGGGCTTGCGAACCGTCTGTAGAATTACAAAGCTGAGTAGTGATCTGAGGCTGGCTACTCGCTACAGGTGAGTTACTCAGTAGAACACTAGTTGATGGTTTATTTTGTGTTTTAATGATTTTAGGAGGCAAAGTAGTAAACTGGTCATTTGTTACACATGGTTTACACAGCATAGCGGTGCCGGTCGGCTGACCGCTTTCTGTCGTAACTAGGTCACTCGACACATTCATGTTTGCATTTCTCGACGAAGCGGTGCATAAAGGCTGACCTGCTAACCTAGTTACATGACTGCCTGACGGGATAGTGATCTGGGGCTGACTATCCGTTCTGCTATGATTATTTAGGCTGAACGCAGATGTAACTGCGTCGCCTAACTCCCCCACCCCAGTAGGGGGGGAGTTGCCTGCTTAACTAAAACCGTGTTCATGTTAGAGTGTGTAGGAACCAAAACATCAATATAATAATATTTACACTAAAGAAAAAAACACCAACTCTTAAAATATAAGGCACACATTCTAAACTATAGTTATTTTTACATTTTACTATTCTTGTTACAATGCAATTGGCGAAACTTGTTACTTGGGCCAAAAGGAGGTACGGCATCTTCCCATGTACTGGTAGAATGGTGTCCATCTTTTCAGCAAGCTCACAGAAGGGATAACATCGGGATGTATCGTCATCATACCTCTGTAACACACACACATCACTTGCCTAAAGCTGGACAGTTTCTGTTTGCACTGGGCCCCAGTGCAGGGAAGAGAGGCTCGAAGGGGCGTACTCATCCGTCGCTCACGTCTTCAAGGTCTTGCCCGTCAAGGAACATATTGGCCTGTGTCATGATGGACTCCATGGCGTCATCATCTACCGTTGTCGCACTCTCTGCTGCCCAAGAGGAGTATAAAAACTCTTGGATCTGCGCTGCCTTCTCTGAGGGCTGGCTGGTTTGGACGCCGGTCTGCTCTGGCTCGTCAATTATCGGCATCGACTCGTACCTTGGTGTAGGCGACCTTGGTGGTGGTGACGGTGGCAGGTCTCTTCGGCTCGGGGAGCGCTTATTTGGCGACGTGCTCTCGCTTCTTCTCCCCTCTTTAGGTCTTACCGGCACCATTGCCGGGGTTAGAAGCCTCTTTCTGTTCTCTTTTATATCTTTCTTTTCTTGTTTTGTGAGTACTTGTGTGTACCCATCTTGATTGCTGGCTTCACCAGGTCTTGTACATTCTGGGGCAGGAAGTTCTTCTGTTCTACTTTGCTCCGCCGGTGTTTTTTCTACCACCACTGCTTCCTCTTCTCTTGTTTTTCTCCTTTGGGTGGGGGCCCCACGCTTGTTTGGGCATTGACTGACCCAATGCGTGTCTTGCCCACAAATGGCACACTCTGTCTTCCTTCCCGGTATCGATACCCACACTCGCTGTTACTTCTCAATGGGCCCTTCTATCTTCAGGTTAAGAAAATGAGGCACTCGGTGTGCCGAAGGCTTGTACAGGACGTTCCATTTGTCCTGGGCGGTTTTAATTCTGGAAACTTCCGCCTCCTTGTCCCCCGTAACCGCCGCCGCTACTCTCTGGGCCGCCTCTGCTTTTATTGTGGGGGGCATCCAGTTTAAAGTCCCCTTCGACTTTTCCTTATCGAACCAAATTAGATCAAACAAAAAGTCACAACAAAGTTAGCTAAGCTAAAATAGCAAAGCTAACACCACAAAAATCCAGAAAAAACACCAAAGTCCAAAATGAAAACACAACAGTCCAGAGTGGCACACCTTGCTTCCGCAAAGTTTCTGCCAGAGTATTTGCGTCCACATAAAATGTATGAATTAATCATCGTTGAAAGTGGCAGAGCACATATGTGCTCATTACTTTAACATGTGCATCATATTCATAATATTTAATGTTGTTTTAATTCTAAAACAAAAAACAAAATAAAAATGTAACAATTGAATAATTATACTAATATATATAAGAGAAACCTTTATACTTTATATAATTTTATAAAACAAATTGAAAAACTTAATAAATGAAGAAAATCTGTTATTTAATTAAAAAATATTTGTACAAAAAAATTGTTCCCCTTTGAAAGTAAATAGGATACATTCCCCTAACTACTTTATCTCTTATTGTCTGCAACAGTAAGTTGCATTTGGTAAGCTCGTATCATACAGTTAACTATTTAGTGTCTTTCAATTTTACATACAAAATGTTTTAAGTATACCAAACGTACTTGTGTTAATACTACCAAAGACACTACATATTACAATCTCCATCTATTTCTCTACAATTTGGTATATAATATGTACATATACAATATTAACGTACAATTTACACTAAAAGATAGTACACTTCTTCAAAAAAATAATTACTCGCAGGGTGGAAAATAATTACGGAGTCAAAGAGATAAAGTATCATAAGGTTAAATGTTTTATATAATTTTTTTTTTTTGGCTTTGTTTCACTTATTTCCGAGATTCGACATCCCGTCTAAAACTGACAAGATGTGTGATCTCTCGGTTATAAGTTGGGTTCATTGTGTAAATTTTTATAACATTTTGACCGCTAGACAGTTATCTCTGCCAGTTTTTTTTTAAATTTAGCGGGTGGGGAGGGGCACATTTTTTTGCTTGCCATGAACACGTAGATTTCCGTGATATACCAGACGTGTATAGCTGGTTGCCTGGTGTCACGTCGTACGTTTATTCGAGTGTTGCTGCTTATTCAACCCAACCCATATACTTATTTATTAACATTTTCTAAGAGTAATGATTTTACCTCTATATCTATTATTGCTAGTGTGTCGACGTGTCGTTAAAAGTACTACTAGCTGAAATAAAGACCCATGTGTGTTTTTCGTTTCCTCTTGTGTCTACCGATAGTGTGGTCTTCCTTAACTACAGCTGATTTATGACTTTGTCAATGATGATTTGAAACGGTGTCTAAAATTGCAATAAGTAATTATTTCTTTGATTGTTTATTGTTTTACAGTTGGCATTCAAAAATCGGTTCCTTCAGTTTTCCGGAATGGATTTCGGAGCGCATTTTTTAATTTACCTCGTTGGCGCGCCACCATTTTCTGGAGCCGTTTATGTTTTGATGCAGCTGTTGGGTCTTGCTTGCACGTGTTACCAGGCATTCCTGCTCATTCCTTCTCATTTTATCATTTATTTGCTGCTGTATAGCCCCATTATGGATTCAGCAAATAAAAGAAGTGGTGTAAAACGTAAACATTTAATTTTCTTTCTTTAAAGGACTGTACAGGTTGTCATTTTCTGTTAAATATATACAGCATATATAACCAAAAAAAATCCGGCATTTTCAACAATCTGGCACTCCTCAGGTCCGGAGATTGCCGGATTTTTGAATGTCAACTGTACTGTGTTGTTTTATTTGATATGTCAGTGATAAACTGTCTCTCTTGTTCTACCGTTTTCGTTCGTTGTTTGTCGATTATGTGCTTTATTTTTCTAATTGTAGTTAAATAACCGCAATCGCTGTAGTCAGTTGTTGGTGTTGGTGTTTGATGTGTAGTTTCTGCTTACTTGACAGCGTATTTGTTGGCATCCTATTTATTGCCTTAGTTAATGGTTTCAAAAATAATTCTCATACCGCTATGACACATATTATTAATCTCAAAAAAACCTAAGTGACAGCGTTGATAGTCTGCTCCAGCCCATCTATAGTTCTGTCAGTATTACAAATATGACCCAGTTAGCTCGCCCGTTGTTCTGTCAACATTACACAACTTTCCCGGTCAGCTTATCTGTAGTTCTGTAAATATTACAGATCTATCCCAGTCAGATCTATCCAATCTGTTAAGTCAATAATTTTATGAATATCATTAACCTAATAAGAAAGACCTATGAAGATATGACATGCAGAGTTCTTATTGAAGGGCAACTTACAGAACCGTTTAGGATTAGAACGGGAGTGAGACAGGGATGCCTCTTGTCTCCATTTCTTTTCTTACTAGCTATAGATAGTTTTATTTAAACATCGACATCTCATCATGTGACGTATTTTCTTCAGATCATTGTCTCCATTACGGCTGCTCTGAACGCATCACGATTGTGGGCAAGTCGACCTGCAACTTCTAAAGTCATGTTCAGACTCTCTGTGATGTCCTGGATCCACCGTCGTCTAGGTCGTGCCCTGCCCATTTTTCCATGGACTATCCCTTCCATTACTATTTTTTCCATAGTATTATGTCTTTTTATATGACCGAACAATTTTAGCTTCCTTATTGCGATTGTATTTGGGAGCCAATTTTCCTCTACATTTAGTGAGTGCAGTACGTCTCTGTTGGTCTTTTTTTCTCTCCAGGGTTTTCTCAACATCTTTCTGTAGCATTTCATTTCGAATGATGTAATCTTATTTGCAACTGTTTTATTGAGTGCCCATGTCTCGAAGCCGTATGTTGCTACTGGCAATATACATACTCTGATCAGTTGTAACTTAGTTTCTTTGCTTGTGCCTTGCCGTAGGTTTTTCATCTGTATTAGTTTGTGTGAGGCAATTGCAAGTCTTATTTTATTTCTACTGCAAAGTCGCCAGTGCTGTTGATGATTAATCCACAGTATCTTAAGTGCGTTTCTTTAATCTGTCACCAGATTGATATTTACCGCGTGATTTTGGGCACGACATCTGCAAACTTATCAGACAAAGAACTGGGTTGTATCAATTATTTGGCTGACCATGTCCTCAACTCACAGTTTGTAACGTCTCTACCCAGACAGAACGTCGAGGGTAACAATAGCCGCCATAAGCGATAAGACAAACTCATCTCGGCTTTTACGTATTAACCAGGGCGCTCCAATTCACTGTCGTTATCTTCCAATAAACACCTGGTATCACTTTACAAAATTGATCATCATAACTTAAGGCCAATATTGCAACACCTGGTATCACTATACAAAATTGATCATCATAACTTAAGGCCAATATTGCAACACCTGGTATCACTATACTAAATTGATCATCATAACTTAAGGCCAATATTGCAACACCTGTGTCTAACCTCACACGGGATAGCTAATTAAACTCTGACATCACATGAATTAAAAGAAGAAAATGTAAACAGTGAATGGCGTATAGGATTTAGTACATAAAATGAGAAGTAGATTAATAATGCCAGAGAGAGAAAAAATCAGAAACAAGTGAACGGTCAATTCTGTCACATTCACCCCTCTAGTTTCATTCACCACATGCGTGAACCATTCACCAGTTTAAGAAGCACTGCTTGAAAGTACAAAACCCCAACACGACGTGTTGTAATTTGAGTTAAAGGTCTACCTCGCTGTATACACTTCGTGGTTTGAAAAAACAATACCGACAAGAAAATAGTTAGCTATAGTTTTCATCTTCAGAATCCTTGTGATCGCAACAGTGATTCTTCAACTCCTCCTAAAGATAAATTTTAAAACTCTCTAACCAACATAACACGACCGGGGTATTATACAACAGTACAAACCTGTATTTTTGTTTTTCACTTGTTTCAACTTGACCACGCTTGTATTTACCTGTATGAGGTGAAGTTTGGAATTTAACGACATATTTAAATAGAAGAATAAAGGACTTAGAAATGAGTGTGATGAAATTATGAGGTCGATCTCTTCTCCTCTCCGGCAGAAGTCAGTTACGTTTGTTGTGAGCACTGATTATGGGCCATTTCCGAGGTTGGCATTTTTTTCCTCTGCTGTCAAGCAGATATAGGGTATTGTCAAGTCATCGTACACTCACTTCGGCGATAATTCGTCATGTTTGCGCTTCATGGCTTTGCTAAGATTAGGCACAAATGGTGTGGTCAGCGACTAGAGTTGGGTTTAGCTAAAGCGTGTCGGGCGATAAACTTCCCGTCTGTGGACATATAACAGACATGCACTTGACAGTCCGAATGTCGTAATAAGCTACCTGCGGAGTTATTACGTAGATATTACTTGAGATACAAGTAAGAAGTTATTTGTAAACATTGCCGAGAGAGTGATCGGATGTTGGTATTCCATATTTGGAAAAGATGACCTAGAGTCTAGGAAAACGCTACCATTTGAACACGGAAAGACGGAATCTGAGGAAACTGCAACACACAATCAAAAGTGCTAAAAAAATCTACAGCCCAGACCACGTGTAAGAGGCATCATCAAGCTGCATTAAACTATTTCTCTGAGCCAGCAGTCTATGTGTCTATAGATTGGCTTAAGTTGTACATATTAAATTATATATTTTGCATTATTACCATGTGAACTAATATGTATAAAGTGACATGTGACAATTAATGTGTGAAAATTGTCAGTGGATGTCCAATTCATTTGAGGCTGGCAACCTCATCATATAGAATGATGATTTCATGAACCACCACTGCCAGGGCTGATGACTGTCTTACAGCGAGTTTCTTACAGTGAACCACCACTGCCAGGGCTGATGACTGTCTTACAGCGAGTTTCTTACAGTGAACCAAAAGCAGAGGTAGTCCCAAGTTCCATATGGAGAAGGAAGTGAAAGATGAAAGAAATGATGTTCATAATCTATATTCTTAACATTTTCGACCATGTAAATGAAATTGAAAACATATTCAATCTATAATGTTAACATTTTCAAACATGGTAGATGTAAAGGAAAACATATTCAATTTATTTTATTAACCTTTACAACCAAAGTTCAATCTAAAGTTAAATATGCATCTATTCAATTTAAATGTAATGAATGATTTTCGCTTAATGAAATTAATATTAAGTATCAACGAGGGTAAAAGTTGTGAAGTAGATGAGATGGTGAAATGAGGCAAATTATTTCACATGATGTCGTAGCCATCCCCCATGCAAACCTTATAGTAGTCACCTTTTACGAAATGCCAGAGGGGGCCGTATTCCTATTTTTGTCTTTGTCCCTTTAGAGACCAACGGAAACTGTCCAGGACTTATTTTTACTCACTTTTGTAATAATCCATGTGTATAAGGTAATGATGCCCAGCAGAATGTTCATGAAGTAGAAGTAGAAAGAGATGAAAAAGGCAATTCTTCCCTTTAGTCTTTCGTACCACAACTGGAACACAATCAGTATCTGAGGGCAAGAGTGTAGACTAGGATACCAGTTTCCAGAACGGACATTTAACAAAATAACTCTTAGTAGTTAAATTGTTTAAATTGTTATTTTTAATAGCGTTAAATTGCTTTTATGTATCATTCATTTTCCTTTTGGCTCCCTATACAACCTGGAGTCAATACTGCAGCTGGTTCTCTCGCCGAAGCCTGCACAAAGCATTCACTTTGTAACCGTTAGGGTGGTTCAGATGGAAAATTTGGTTAGATGAGGTTAAGTTTTATGATGGAGATTAGCTGATTTTAATTTATAGTTTAAGGGGAATAATCGATAGAACGAGAATAGTGTCAAGAGTAGTGCTTACATCTCTTCTTTACTGGTAGGAAATGTGTGCCCTTGTTTATTTTTTTATTTTTGGTAAGGTGGGGGAAGGAAAGTATTCACGTGTTTTAAATTGTCTGGTGAGTTGTTTGTCAGACAACGTGTACTGGAGTGATCGAAAATAGTTGTTGCAAATCGACGATTTAGATTAAATCAGTCTGCTCCGAGATGTAATAGAAGTAGCCTCAGTTTGCTCTCAGCAGTGATACATTTAGCTTCTAGAAGTGGTAGCAATTAGAACTGTCATCGGGCTAATAAGCCAATGGTTTTTGTTGATTCTGCGGTGGCAGAACAGTGACTATCGCCCAGACGTCTATCTCGTATTTATTTTCAACATTTGCGTATGTCAGTTTTATTCATTCTGAGGACGAGATGTCAGTGTTTCAAGTGAGAGAAATGTGTGTATTTCGAAAAACCAGATACGTTGAACATTATGAGTTTTACAAATAGTATGTGTCGGGACACTCAATATTCAGAGGGTATTTGTTTCTCTTCTTTTGTGACACTAGTTGGTGGTACTATTTGAGGGTACTATCTCTAGAAGAAGTGAGGGTACACGTAGACTGATGTCAACTCTAGACACCATCATCTTCGTGGACACTTTCTGACGCTTCTGGGAACGTGCTGCGCTCTACACTATTGACCAGTGACGAGTGTGATCCAGTTATCTATCTGCAAAGAACCAAACATTAGCGGGAGCAGAAATCCTAAAGGCAACTCTCAAGTTGACTTAATCCTTTTAAATGTATTACATCCGTATGTCTCAGACACTTTCTTAAATACACTTAAACAGAAGTATGTAATAATAAGAGGAAATTCGCTGAATTAACTTTGCTGGGGGCTTTAACGGGCTAACGAATTATAAGAAAACCCTACCCTTTCCAAAAGATGACGGCTGATACTAGAGTTAACATTTGCTCAGCCTCATGCAGCATTGTTCTCGCATTCTGCATATCTTGTGAACACCCCCTTGAGGTAGAATCATCATTATCCTTCTATCTAAAACTCTGCCAAAAGTAATCTTGTGCGAAGGTAGACACCTTTGACGACCCACAATAGTTATTCTTGAGTTTTGGACACTGTTGGACCACTACTGCACTGCTAAGGGGAGGCAACCCGTGTCATTTGCTTTCTTACGTATTTCTGCTAGGTGGTAGTCCATGTCTGGCTTCTTGATCTCCGAGGGTGGAACCACCGGCATGTATTCACAACTGTTATTGTTTGATGTAATTAAAATACCCATGTGAACAATTTATTCCATACACTTCCATCCTGTAGGGTATCTATTGGTATTTATTGGATTGACCTGAGCTGTTAGTTGTTGTGGTAAAAGATGCATATGCTTGGTGAGACTTATCTAACATAACTGTGTTCATGTAAATTAGTCTTAACTCCTTTCTCCTTAATTCCAATGGTATAATTTCTAAAGACACCTCTAGAGCTTCCATTGATGTTGATATGATACACCTGTTCATAAAGCGTGGTGCTGAATTCTGTCTAATTTATTCGTATTCGTGTGTGCAGCAGAGTCATATATTGTACTTCCATAATCTATTTGTTCTCTAATAAAAGCTATTAAAATGTGAGCATTGTCTTAGTGCTTGCACTCCATCCACTACCTTTCAAATATCTTAACAAGTTAGTAAATCCTCTACAAGACTCCACTAGTTTATCTATGTGTGTATTCCTATTTAGCTGTTGGTCCAGTGTCATTCCTAGATATCGAGAAATTTGCACTGTATTAATGTTTTGCCCTTGGATATTTGTGTCTATAATTTTATTTTTAACAACCCCACTTTTATTGAAGATCTTCCACATTGTTTTATTTGTATTCATCTGAAATACCCATTTTGTCATCCATTTACATACTTTATTTGTTTGCTTTTAAGTATTTAATGTTAACATATTTTTTCCCAGTTCTCCGTTCAGTAACATCATCTGCATAATGTGACAATATATTTTTCACAGCATTAAATTCTTCACCTAAATCATTTACCGTTATTGTCAAAATTGATGGAGATATTACTGATCCTTGGGGTATTCCATTTTGTTGTTCATGCGGTTCTTCTTTTCTTCTTCTGCGTTCGTCCTGAAATGGACGGTTGTTACGTACTGTCGCCGTTTACAGCGAAGCTGCGATATTTGCGCCTTTCGGCCCGACACATCTGTTTTCAGCATGGCAACTTTGAGGCCGGGTTTGCCTTCCCTCTTTGATCCCTACTCTCTCAGCCAGACTGCAGTGATGCAGCCTGTTTCCAGGACCACCACTTGGAGGTGGAGTAGGGTCTTCGTCAGCTCTGGTTCGCTGACCCTGACTCAGGCAGTCAAGCTATGAGTCGTTGACTGCATCCATTTCGCTTGCCTCGTCTTCGGTCCCTTCATACGTTTCTGATCTAACATTATTTACATGAACAGTGAAATATCTATGTTGCAGAAAATTCTCTAAATAATTATATATTTCCCATGCCGCTCCTATCTTTTTCATTTCAAATAGAGCACCTTCACTCTAGCATTTATCATAAGCCCTAGCTATATCCAAAAATACTATCGCAGTTTTTTCTATCTTTTGAAATACTGGTTTCCCTTCATGTTTCAATTTAATTATTTGATTCATATTGCATCTGTTCTTTCCAAACCCTGACTGAGTTGGGCTATATAAATTATTCTTTTCCAGATAAAACGTTAATCTTTTATTTACTATGGTTTGTAATATTTTACCAAGATGGGATGTTAAACATATTGATCTGTGTGAACTGGCATCATGGGCATCTTTTTCTGGTTTTAGTATTGGAATAATTACTGCTGTTTTCCATGTCTGATTCATAGTGCATCTGTTCTTCCTAAATCCTGACTGACTTTGGCTATATAAATTATTCTTTTCTATATGAAACTTTAATCTTTTATTTACTATGGTTTGTAATCAGTGGCGGTTGTAGGGGGTTGTCATTGGGGGTGCTGCACTGTTTATTCATTTAAAATACTATACGGAACATAACACTCACAAATTGTGACCACCATGTAAAATATCAACCCAGACACAAATGATTAGTGTCTTATCTCATCTAAAATCTGTCAAGAACATCTGAAAAGTTATTTTAAAAGTTTACTGCAACTAACAGTAATCCTTGTCAGTCGAAGCAGTTTCCCGAGTTTCAAACCAGGTTACACAGACATTTATGCGGCTATTTCTCGTGTTTAAAATTTTCATTGTATCTTCCCTTTAATTACAGTTCATTGCACTTGGTGCTGTCTTTCGTTGCAGCACTTGTTAACTCTTTGACTCCGCAATTATTTTTCACCCTGTGCCGTAATTTTTATTCGTGATAGTCTAAAAACCACGCTCAGAGCGTTGTTCTGGAGTCAAACAGTTAAATAAATTCAAACCAAACGCAGCTGTGTATAACAAGCATTCGCTTATAAGAGGTCAAGGTCACGATACGGTTTTAGATAATTTTTTGTGTCTTGTATTCAACCCTTCCGGTGTAACCTCAATTTTTTGGTCTGTCCCGATTACGTATTATAGTAGAGACAGTATGCAGGCCTTTTCTTTATAGGGAGTGCTGCAGCTCAACAGCACATTAAAGAAAGCCGCCACTGTTTGTAATATTTAACCTAGATTAAACGTTACACATATTGGTCTTTGTGAACTGGCATCATGGGCATCTTTTTTCTGGTTTTAGTATTGGAATAATTACTACTGTTTTTCATGTCTTAGGAATTTTTCCTGTTTTCCAAATTTTGTTAACAGGGATGTTATAGTTTCTTTGGTACTTTTTGGTATGTGTTTCAAGATTTCGTAGCTCAAGATGTCATGCCCTAAGGATATATTTGGTTTTTTATTTATTGTATTTTCAACTTCTTCCAATGTAATATCTGCATTTAAATGTGATAAATTTTCAGTATTCTAAGGTACTTCTTTACGGAGTTTTTTAAGAAGTATTGCTCTTCTGTTGGTTTCAACCTGTCCTAGTTTACCAGAGAACTTACTCAATGATAGTATTTGGCCAGAACCTCTGCTTTCTGCCAGTCAGTCTCTGCCCTTCTAGGTCTTTCTATAGTAGGTATTATCTTATATTTAGTTCTGCCTTCAATGGTACCTATACCTTGTAGCGGTATGGCAGCTTGTGTACCCTGACAATCCCCAGAGCTATACCAGTGGGAGATTTACTCCTGGAAGGTTCAACCAATCTGGACTGGTCTGCGTGGGAAGGGTCAGACAAAAGCTGGTACCATGGTACTCCAGGTTGAGGGTTTCAGCACAGGGCAGACACCCCTGTCTATGTAAAAAATTGCACATTTTACAGAAACAGAAACAAATGAAAAAACGTTAGTGCAGGACGGACATCCGTAGTCTCAGGCTCGTATGACTGACAGTGGTGAAAGCTGAAAGGAAGCCATTGGCATGAAAACGGATGCCCTGACAGCAAAACACGAAACCAGATTTGGTTTTTGGAACGCCAGAACTATGAATGAGGCAGGAAAGCTGAGACAAATCACAGCAGAGATGAGGAACTACAAATTACATATCCTGGGAAAAAGCGAGAGCAGATGGACAGGGATGGGGAGAATAAAAACAGCTACAGGGTAAACAATACTTTATTCTGGTACAGAGGATGGTCAGCACAACGAAGGTGTAGCCATTATCATGAAGAAAGGAATGGAACGGTCTTTACTGGAATGGAAACCCATCAACAACAGCCTGATAAGAACAAGACTAAGAGGGAGGTTCACCAACACCACAATTATACAATGCTATGCACCAACAAACGACAGCGATGAAGAGATCAAGGGCGAGTTCTATCAACAGGTACAAAAGGAAATGGAAAATACACCAAGGTACGATCTTATTATAGTAATGGGAGACCTAAATGCGAAAGTCGGAGCACACAATAATTATAACGAAAGAGTAATGGGTAAATTCCGCAGTGGAACAGTAAATGAGAATGGGGACACATTAATAAGCTTTTGCAGTATTCACAAACTGGTCATTGGAGGAACACTTTTTCCACACAAAGAAGTGCACAAGTTAACATGGGAATCAACGCACGGACGAGACAGAAACCAGATAGATCACATAATGATAAATGGCAGATGGAGACATGCACTACAAGACGTGAAAGTAAGAAGAGGCGCAGATGTGGGAAGTGATCATCACCTAGTAGTAGCAAAACTGAAGGTGAAACTCAGAGCTGCTGGCCCAGTTGCAGTCAAACAGAAAAGATATAACATCACGAAACTTAAGGTCCCCCTCACAAGAAAACCTTTCGGGGTCGACGTAGAGAGACGATATCAGATTACCAAAAGCCAGGAAAGAATAGAGACCGATGATGTCGACCAGAGATTCAACACCATCTCAACAATATACAAGGAAAGCAGCAAGTCATGCTTGGGATTCCAGGAAAGAAAGAGCCAAGACTGGATAACACCAGATACGCTAAACACCATAGCACAAAGAAAGGAAATGGAAAGAAAGAAAACACAAGCGAAGTCTCTCAGGTTAAAGGCAATATATAGTGAACAGTACAGTCAGCTGGACAAGGAAGTAAAACGTCAAACCCGTGCTAACAAAAGGATGACCTTGCAAGACAGGCAGAAGAGGCAGCACTGAGAAATGAACAAAGCACAGTAAACAAATTAACTAGAATCATCAGCGGAAAACGAGGTGCAAACAATATTACATTAGTAAGAGATAAGCAAGGAAATCACATCACGGCAGCAGAGGGACATGAAACAAGATGGGCAGAGCATTTCATAGAAAATCTGAATAAGGAACCACCAGAGAAACAATTGAATGTTCCTGAGGCTAAAAATGATCTAGATGTTACTACAGACATTCCACGAAAAGAAGAAATCATCACAGCAATCAAAAGGTTAAAGAATGAAAAAGCGCCTGGCCATGATAACTTAAATGCAGAGCTATTTAAGACAGACCCTGAGCTAGCAGCAGAACTATTAGAACCACTATTTGCACAAGTCTGGAAAACAGGGACAACACCAATAGAGTGGAGCAAAGGAATAATTGTCAAATTGCCCAAGAAGGGAGATCTTGCAGACTGCAATAATTGGAGAGGAATAACTCTTCTCTCAGTTCCTAGCAAAATACTAGGCAGGATATTTATACAGAGAATTTCAAAAGCAGTAGACCTCAAACTGAGGAAATAACAAGCAGGATTTAGAAAGAACAGAAGATGTATAGATCATATATTCACTCTAAGGAAAGTTATAGAGCAGTGCTCAGAATGGCAAAGACAGCTGTACATTAATGTCGTTGATTTTGAAAAGGCTTTTGACAGCATACATAAAGAAAGTTTATGGAAAATACTGAGGGCTTATGGAATTCCAAGCTGCATAGTGTCAATCATAAAAAGCCTCTATGCCAACTTTACGTGTAGTGTTGGGCAGAGCAACCTAACCTTTGAGGTGAAGACAGGAGTACGACAGGGATGCCCCTTATAAACCACTCTATTTTTAACAGTCATAGACTGGGTGATGCACCAGACAACAGAGGGCAGTCCAAGAGGAATAAGATGGACTACATTTTCTACATTGAAAGATCTGGAATATGCAGATGACATCGCACTACTAGCACATTCACATCAACACATCCAGGAAAAAACGGATAGACTTAATAAGTTTAGCCTGCAGGTGGGCTCGAACATTAATTTAAAGAAGTCAGAGGTCATGACGCTCAATGTGAGCAACCCTGAGCACATATCAGTAAGGAATCAGCAACTGGTACAGACAGACACCTTCACACACCTAGGATGCATAGTAACACCAGACGGCGGGGCAGACAAAGACATCAACTTCAGAATGAATAAGGCAGGAACTGCGTTTTTTAGCCTAAACAACATCTGGAAGTCCTCTTAGTACAGCACAAGAACAAAATTAAGATTACATCGGAGCTGTGTGCTTTCTGTGCTTCTCTATGGTGCGGAATGCTGGAGAGTTACAGAGAAGGAAATGTCGAAATTGTCCTCTTTTCACACAACATGCCTAAGAAAAATTCACCGAATCTTTTGGCCGAATACCATCACCAACCAAGATCTGCTTACTCGAAGCAAGCAAGAGGACATGCACACCATCATAGCTGTTAGACGCTGGAGCTGGGTTGGCCATGTCCTCAGAAGAGACCCGATGCCATCACAAGAACAGCTATGCTATGGACCCCTGAAGGAAAACGAAAGAGAGGCCGACCAAAAACAACTTGGCGGTGGACTGTGGAGGCTGAGATGCGAAGAATGAACCAGAGTTTTGGCACTGTACGAAGGATGACCACCAACCGAGCAAAATGGAATCAAATATGTTGTTGCCCTACAAGACGCCACTAGGCGTGATGGCCACTGATTGCTTTGACGGTCGGCGGCTAAGGATCAAAGAAGAAGAAGAAGCTCAAAATTCAATTCATTATCATGATTCCTGTAAGCTTAGTGCACATTTGTTTTCTCAATTTAATGTTTATTTCTTATGTGTTGTATTGACATGTCTTGTCACAGAAACCCATGTGTTTTTTTTTAAAGTGCCTTCCAGACATGTGCACCAGCTGGTTCTTGGTACGAGAGAGAAAAACTGGAAGCTTCATCAAGTGGAAAGTGAAGCACGGCTGTGATATAAATTGTGAAGGTATTTACTTTTAAAACTTATTTTATGTGTCCCGTTGCCTAAACATTTAAACGAGTATTAATGTAACTGTTTTTGGTCTCCATAAATATCAAATTTAGAAATATATTTCTTTACTTACATGTATTGTTTTGCTTCAATCGTACTTTAAGGTAGAAGTTTTTAAATGCTTGTTTAGGGAGCCGCGCTGGTGTAATGGCTTCGGCGTTGTACTGGCGACCAGGTGTTCATGGTTCAAACCCGGGCGTCGGCGTTTGAAGAAATGTTTACGGCCGGAAATTTGACTGAATAGCCTGAACGGCTCCTGTGATAAACCCTCTGTGGATGGGAAGGAGCGAAGCTCCTGACCGGGTTGGAAGGAAAGTCCTCAGGTTCCCCAGCCTCGCAATGACATGTCATTGGGCCGAAGGGCTGAAAGCCCAAGTGCCGCTGGATAAGAAAAAAAAAAAAAAAAATGCTTGTTTACATTTTTATTTGAAATTTTACTAATGTAAACAAGGTATCAACTTGTATGCCATTATAGCGTATGGTATAATATATATATATATATATATATATATATATATATATATATATATATATATATATATATATATATATATATATATATATATATATATATATATCGGTATCGGTATGTAGCGTCAATAGATAGTACACTGTTCCCGACAGTTTTCCTCGTATTTATTTAATCAGTTAAAAGACATACATACTTCCTTTCACATGCATATATCTAGTACCCCTCACAAAAGATCTTGAAGTACAGAAATTGATTTCATATAGGAATCAATCACAAAATCATATAAATCTCATGAGCTCAAACACAATGCGTCCACTCGCCATGAAAAAACACCATCACTCTCTTTTCTTCTCTCCGACCAGTCACCTGTCTCACGAAAACCAAGTTTTCATTATTTCGGAAGTGTGAGTATAAACATCACTAGTGTGAAAGATGGTATCATTAAATTTCACTGTTAGAATGAACTAGTATTGCACCCAGGTCTGTGCCACAGAGTAGGCAATTAAACACTAAATGGGTGGACATTAGCAAAGAATACTAAAGTCTTCGACTACAAATGACGTAAATTATTTAAACACCAATGTGAGGTGACTATCCCTAAAAACACCCAACATATTAAAAAACATGATTGAATCAAACCATGCACTCTCATACCTCACACCGTCGAAACACCTATATGTCAAGTCCAGTATCCGTAATCAATTAATTTCATATTAATTAACAGTCATAAGGCAAAGCATCAAAATTAATACAATTATGTAATAGAGACAACAGATGACATGAGGCAGACAATCAACTTTATAGTAAATGAATGCAAACGTATCAGTTAAAAGATTAAAAGTGTGTGTATCTGTAAAGTACATGTCATCACCATAACATAGAGATGTTAGGAAAATCAATGTAATCTATTATCTAACACACTTGTTTGAGCAATAGCTAAGACTATGCTTATATGCTGTACAAATAGATAATAGTGTGGCATGCTAGCCAAATATTGTTGCAAAGTCAGTGTGAGTGTGAAATAGATTTATGTCAAAGAGCAAGCCAAGTCTGGCGACTTCACAATAATTAACACTCAATTTAAGCACAGTAGTTAATTAACCATTAAGTTAAGCACAGTAGTTAACATACGTAGTGTCATGTAATTATACACTGTCGTCATGATACATTAAACTTGAATTCCATAATGAAATGTATAGCATACCAAATCCAGTGAACATATGATCACATAACCCCTTGTCAATGTTCTAGATTCTCCTCCCTAGAATATTCTCGTTATCTTAATTAACAATGTTCTAGTCGAAACCGATTGAAAATCGCAAAATAGTGAGGTATGAAATATCTTTATAATATCCCTTGATCCTGCGAGTTATTTAAGAGTTACGTCCCTTCACCTGTAGTTGCAGTTCTTCATACTGAAATACACCGAAATGTCTGCAGAAAGTATGCTAAATTCACAGCATTTGCATTATCTCACAGACTGTGCGTTTGTTAGTCTGTAGACCGAATATGATCACTGTCAATAAGGCATAATATATGCACGTAATGCACTGAGTTAAAAGGGTTATTACACGACATGAAGCATTGACGTATTCATCAGCATCAGGTGCCGTGTGATCCGATTAATCGTTTCAACATTGTATCATAAGTCACTGTAAAATCTTTCTTTCAAAATGCGAACTTGTAGATTAGTCTTCAGCATTGGTAGCTTGCAGAATGCCATAGTATTCTCCATTCTTGGACTTATTGTTCAAGTGTAGTAGTGTCAAAACCACACGTCATCATCACTGTAATATTTCACGGATCAACTTATCATGAAGTCATTTCGTGGGTTAGTTTAAACAATGTGAGTCATCTGTATTTGTAGAGGTGATTGGTGATATAGGGTCCTAGATACATCGCGAAATAACATCAGTCACAACATTCTGGCTTCCTTTGATAGCTCTGATGTCGTAGTCATATGGCTGAAGTGCATGCGAAGCTCTGGCAGCTCTCTCATTTCGGAATCTCGCTGTCTTAAGATAGTACAACGCTTTTTGATCGGTTTCTAAGGTGAATCGTGCTCCCATTAAGTAACGTTGAAGTTTGGCGAAGCAAAACACAATGGCCAACAGCTCCCTCTCGAAAATGGGAAACTTCTGTTCAGGAGGCGTAAATTTCCTACTGACGTATAGAATCGGATGCATGCAACCTTCAACCTCCTGCATAAGCGTTCCACCGATTCCTGTTCCAGAGTCGTCTACTCTGAGGGTAAAAGGAAATCGAGCGTCAGGTAATCTCAAAATTGGTGATTTGGAGAAGCAGGTTTTCAATACATTTAAAGCAGCATCACAAACATGGGACCAGACAATTTTGTTTGGCGAGTTCTTTTTCAATAACGAAGACAGAACTGACTTAATTTCTGAACAATTAGGTAAGAAATTTCTATAGATATTCACTAAGCCTAACAGACTGTGAATCTGTTAACTAGACCAAAAGACATGAAATTAAACTGAAACAACCCTAGAGGTGTAGCGAAAGCTGTATAAGGTTTAGCTTTGTCTGATAATGGAACCTGCCAATAGCTTTTTGACAAGTCAAATTTACTGAATAATGTAGCTGTAGCTAGTCTATCCAGAAGAGAGTCTAATAAAGTCAAAAGAATAGTGACAAAAATAGTCTTCAAATAGTGATAGTGTAGTATCAAGATGTGTGCATTCTACAGAACTGACTATTAACATATGTGTGTTGCTGAATGATGCAGCAATTGTACATCAAGACAATAATCTCGAAAGTAAAATCCGTTGTCATGTTCGACAAACATGCGGGCATCCACATCTGAGTAAAAATAAATAAGTGCTTCCCTATCCTCGAAACTGTTGATAGGCAAAAGACGTACAAATTTTACGTCAGCAGTGAACTGGAAATAATCACCCAGTGACTGCCATGTAGTGCCTGGTGGCAGATTTCGCACTAGTACGGTGCGTGAGTATGCTCTATTTCCTCGATAAGGATTCTCATTTTTACGAATCTGTGAGCGGGGAAGGTAAGCACCTTTATTCACGTGAGAAATGTGGTCATTTTTCTTTCTCTTGGATGATCTTTATTATATGATGTATCGTACTGTTTGAACTGAGTATTATACCTATCCTCAATCGAGCCTGTAGGTTTGGAGCATGTCGTAGAAGACAGCTTAATAGGCATAGCCAAACATTTTGTCTCAGATGTATTGGTAATAGTCTGAACAGGTAAGTTTTTACTATCTTTAACATCAACCTTACGTGTATTACAATGACTCTTATTAGTGCCTTTTGTGTCTCCATTGACAAAATCATCTACACTCTGAAGAGTAGATGTACTGCAAGCCTGTCTCCATGACTTACTCTCAGAAGAGGCAGTATTGTTTCGACCAGAAACACTGGCGGCTAAGGATCAAAGAAGAAGAAACACTGGCATCAGAGTGATGTCGAGGGAAGTTGTATCTGCCTTGACATGATATTTTTACTTTTTTTTAAGGTTGTGATGACCTTTTTGTATCACACTTAGTACCACTGGCATGTTGCACAATAGGTTTTTCATAACCAATGTTGGACAATAAATTCCTGTTTAACACAACATCCAGCAAACCATCAACCCTTTTTTCTTAATTTAGAAATTTCCAAATCTTTGGGAGAAATCTCTTTACTCTGCCTCTTATTTACCTCTTCAAGGTTTACATTTTTACACCTCTCCTAACTGAGTAATGCCTCAAAGTTAGTCAACTTATTACGAGTCAAAGTCTCTTGTTGAACATCTAATTCTTCCATTCTCGTATTCTCAACTAAATGCAATTCTTTTCTTCTCTTCTCAGATAATTCTTTTTGATCTCTAGTCACTTTTGTCATATCAATCTTTAATCTCAATCGAGAAACATCAGATGTCAGTTCTTGAATCTGAGCAACCTGTGCATGATAATCCAACTTTAAAGCTGCATTAAGCTTTTTAAGTTCACACCTGACATTCTTTACTTTGTGAAGTAATTTTTTAATGAACTTACCTCATCTTCTTTCTGGCGAGAACTAAAATCATACAGTTCTATATTACCCAATTCCAGCAATGCCTTGCAATTAGCTAGCTCCAATTCTAATCTTGTCAGTAGTGGACCATCGAAATTGCATTGTAATTTATACAAGAAGAAACATAAATTCACGTTTCTGGTACGCATTACTTGGGTGTCTGTGAATGACACGCACGTCTTAGTCAGAACGGCCAGAACTGAATAGAGAAGACGAATATATGTATTATTTCAACATGCATTCTTATTGCCATATGGATTGTCCAAATTTATGAGGAGACAGATCTTGAAGATTCTCCATTGCTATTATATTGTGAAGAAAACCTAATAAATATGTACTACTTAAGTATTGTGGACCTACTACCCGACGACTTGAGTTATTCTGCCAGTTTCGTGTCCTGCATGACCAAACCCTAGTGCATTCGATAACATAGCACGATGAACTCTTTAATATAAATATGGCCACACTTCCCAAAGAATTCCAGTCGTAACACCACTTAGCAAGGAAAACATGTCAAATTCACATGGTAAAATAAATGTTTACACTTACCCCAAAGTAATTTTTTTTGGAACACAATCCCTTGGCACAGTTAGAATAGACATAGCATGTTGATGCTTTCGAATCGCTTGGTCTGGGAAATTTTAATATTCCTCTTATGACGGGTGATTTGATTCCTTAGATCCCCAGTCTTTGTATTTCAAATAGCGGGTTTACTTTTAAGTTTCACAGTTGCCCAAATACTCTGTCCTCGTCCTTTAATTTTCCAGTCTTGTATTTTAAAATGTGAATTTCAAAGTTACTCGAGGCAAAATCTCAGGTTATTATTAATGTCTAACCTGAAACTGATTTTACGTGAGTATCCCTTTTTTCGTGCACAGAGACTGGTGTCCCTCGCCATTCAGGCAGATACTCGCCGATTTTGAAGGTACTCATTAGAGCTGGGTCCGCTCTGGAGCCTACAGTCACTGGTCGACGATACTTCTTCAAATGTCCTCGCTAGGTCTCGAGTTAATCCAGTCCAAATCCTGGTCGACGGAAAATCATCAAATGTCCTCGGCCGGGTTTGATCCTGGATCACCCGGTCGCCAGCGCGGTGTGGTAACCACTACGCAAACTCGCAAACAAATATGTGAACGTATCTCCCGCCTAGATGCTTTCCCGGAATATTGTCTCCCCAAACAGATTATCAGTAATATTGATACAAAGATGCTCCAGCGGAAACGATTACGTCTTAGTACCTGTGTTTGCGTATATCCCTCAGACGGATTTCTCAGACAGACAATATGGCTTTCTTTTCATCGATCGTGCGCTACCACCTTGTGTTTATAAAGATCGACGTTATTAAAGGTCGCTAGACAACTGAGGGGATAAATTATTCGCTGACCTGCCTACTTAGCTTACGACGATTCACGTGGTAAAACGTATACAAGTCTGGGAGCGGATAGAGCTAAATGTATTTGCATAAAATATGTCAAACCATAGGACGATCAGTGAGGAAAATGAAGAAACGAGGTGATACAGGCTGAGAGGATGAAAGTTATAAAAGTGCACAACTGATTCGTCACAATCTTAACAGAACTACAAATGAGCTGAGCTAACTGGGACAGATTTGTAATGTTGACAGAACTACAGATGAGTTGAGCTAACTGGGACAGATTTGTAATGTTGACTGAACTACAGATGAGTTGAGCTAACTGGGACAGATTTGTAATGTTAACAGAACTACAGATGAGCTGAGCTAACTGGGACAGATTTGTAATGTTGACAGAACTACAGATGAGTTGAGCAAACTGGGACAGATTTGTAATGTTGACTGAACTACAGATTGGATGATATAACTGGAACAGCTTTTCTAATGTTTACAGAATTACAGATCAATGCCTTGGACAGGTTTGGAATGTTGACAGAGCTACAGACGATCTAACTGGGATAGATTAGTAATACTAACATAACTACTGATGGTTTGACTGGAGGAGAATTGCAACGCTTTCAAAAATGTTTTGTGAATATATTTATATGTGTCATAGTGAATAAATTGATAACAAATGCAATGTCACGTAAGCAGAAACTACACATCAAACCCCAAACCCAGCAACTGACTACATAGATTACACTTATATAACTACGGGTAGAAACAGAAAGCAGTCCACCAACAACGAACCAAAACCGTACAACAAGTGAGACAGTTTATGACTGCCATATGAAATAAATCAACACAGTCAAACAATAAACAATCCAATAGAAGAATTACTTATTGCTATTTTAGACAGCACACGTCAAATCGTCATTGATTAAGTCATAAATCAGCTGGAGTTGAGGAAGACCACACTCCCGGCAGACACAAGAGGAAACAAACAACACACATGGATCTTCATTTCAGCTAGCAGTACTTATAACGACGCGTCGGCACACTAGCAATAATAGATTTAGAGGTAAAATCATTACAAATAAGTATATCGATTGAATAAGCATCAACACCCGAATAAACTTACGACGTGACGACCAAACATCCAGCTAGCAGTCCTTCGCAGAAATAAACCTCTTCGTTGCTATTAAAAGTGGCCCCCCCTCCCCCCCCCCCCCCCCTCCCCCCCCCCCCCCACTTTCACCGCTCAATTTAAAAAGAAAAGGACAGAGATAACTGTCCAGCAGTCAAAATGTTATAAAATGTAAACAATATACCCGACTTATAACCGAGAGATAACACCTCTTGTCAGGTTTTGACTTCATTTCCAATCTCGGAAAAAAGTGAAAAAAAAACATAACCATGTGATACTCTAACAGCAGCAGATTTAAATAAGTTAGGGGAAGGCATCCACATTACATCCAAAGAGGAACAATTCAAATATTAATAAAATATCAAAAAATAACAGATTGTCATTTTGGTTTTATTTTTTATCAATTCGTTATATAAGTTTATGTAAGACACAGAAAAATCTCTTACGTTTATTAGTACATCTCTTAAATTGTTAAAAAAAATGTTGTTTACCATGTTTACAATAAAAGTACTTTAAATAATATGGAGTTTGATGCGCATGTAAAAGATGTGAACACTTATTTCCTCTGTCACTTTCAATGATAAACATATGCAAATAATTATAGTGCAGTCGCAGATGTACATACCAAAATGTTCAATCGGCGCCAAAAACCGCGCTTCGACAATCCTTTAAACATATTTTCTGACTTGGTCGGTTTTCTCCTCTCCCGGGGACCAGAGTGGCTAAGAGACATGGCGTTCACATCTAATTCTAAAGGCACTAGGGTCGGTTTCCAGTACAGAGAATATTCTTGATGGAATTTTTCCAGAACCACGTTGTACTAATAATGTCTTACTTCCCCCTGATTCTCTGAGTAGTGAGATCGGATGCCTAGCCTTCTTGGATAAGAGCGAAAAATAGTAGGTCCCGTGTACAACTTTTGAACGCTAAAAATAACTCAACAGTTGAAAATCATGAAGAAAAGGCCATACGGCCGCTGCCGTGCCAGAGTTTACACAGTTAAGAAAACCTACCCGATATAAACATATTTATAGAATGTGTGGTTTCTGTATACACACATTGGGATGCCCGCCGATGCTTTGGAGTTCGTGCACTGTGCCGAGATTCTCCTTGTGAGCTAAAGGAGGAAATTGGACCACTGATGGAGTTTTCCGTGTACAATGTAGATGGTCCTTAAAACCAAACAAACAAAACAAACAAACATCTTCTACCTTGGTGTGTAGAGATTAGCCAGAGAGAGCGCCATGTTAAGCTGTATGTCTTTTGGCCTGGTATCAGTCCAGTCTTCGATCCATCACGGATTGTCTAATGTGGTTCTCCCAGCGAATTCATGGTCGTCATTGAGATCTTGATCCCTGGCTATTGGTTTCCCACATGTGCATGGTAGCCTGTGATGGATAGCCTCCCCTTAGCTCTGCAGTAGTGGTCTAACAGTGGCCAAAACTCAAGAGTATCTAAAATGGGTCGTCTGAGATATCTACATTCGCACAAGATTACTCTTGGCAGAGTTTCGGATAGAAGGGTAATGTCACTTCTACCCCGAGGAAATTTCCATAAGATATTTCTGAGGTCAAAAACAAAGCTGTATTGGCAGGTCAATCGTTAATTAATATCAGTTCACCACCTTTTATGAAGAGTTAAGCAATGGTTTTAGCCCGTTCATGCCCCCAGCTGGTGTAAATCCAGCGAAGTTCTTTTCTAAGAATTAGCTTTATATATGTAAATATATGTCTAGGTGTATATATATATATATATATATATATATATATATATATATATATATATTATATATATATATTAAAAAGTCCTGCACATACGTTTGTTCATACATATAATAATCAAATCAACTATAATTGTCGTGTTTTAAAATAACATGTAACAAATTTAATAATTACTTAATTTTGTCTGGTTAAAATGAGATGAAATGATGGTGAATTTTAGATAAAAGTTTTATCTTCAAGGAGACTGGATAGAGAAATGTTAATTTTCTTTGCTGTTGCCTGTTATTAAGCTTATCATCGATGACTGCTGCAGCCGTTGTTTCATCAGTTCTTCTGTAATAATGACACTTCACAGTCTGAGAGCTTTGTTCTACGAACAGTCTGATTGCTTCGTTCTACGAACCGTCTGATAGCTTCGTTCTACGAACTGTCTGATAGCTTTGTTCCAATAACCCAAAGTATCTTTTAGGAACACGATCTCCTGGCACAGTTTAGAATGGACCCTAGCAACTATAATTATATGATTTCGAAACACTTGGTCTGGAAATGTTATAATCCTCTTATTACGGGTGATCTAATTCCTTAGGTCACCATTCTAGGTATTTATAAATGCGGGTTTACTTTTTTAAGTTTTAAAGTTCCCCAGATACTTCGATCCTGGTCCTATAAGTTTCCAGTCTTTGTATTTATAAATACGAGTTTACTTTTTATGTTTTAAAGTTGCCCAAAAACTCTGATCTCTCACTTATAATTTTAAAATCCTTTGTCGGCTACTATATCTGGCTCTGATGAATTGCTAGCTTGACAAAGCGATGCAGTCTGATCTGTGACTCCGATTTCGCTAGGTTATATTTCCAACTCTTAATGCCAAATCCCAGATTATGATTTCGACGAATTTGTCAATCAGAACCATTGTGTGTACTTATTACTGTGCACCTGGCGAAAAGTAATCAAATCTTAGAACGGCTTTACAGCAAAAATATGAATGAAGGTGCATAAAAAATGCCAAATATAACGCAGATGAAGGACTCAGTGGGGGGCTCAAAAGTACATGGACAAACGTTTTGTCACTATAGCCGTTCTTTTCCAAATCTGCAGACCTGGCCAAGCTGTCATAACTGGGACTGTTCTACTCGGGTCTGAACAAACTGTATTACAAAACATCACAGAAAAGGGATCTACGACCAGCTCTATTGTAAATACGCACAGACATAAATTTGACAATGAAGAGAAACATTAGTTACAGAAAAACACATTGGTAATGAAGTTTTTGTTTTTGGATACATGACAATTTTATTTAGTGACTTTCGTAATTTACAGATGGATCCTCCATACACCAAGAGATGTTTAACCCGACAGCTACTACATTCATGTTTTCTAAGTGTCGTGGAATATTCTAATCCACATATATAAATTATCAAGTAAATATAAAGCCTAATAAATACAAATAAAATTAATAAAGAAAAGAGCAATGGAAAAATAACAGTGCTGTCACAATAAATGTACTCGAAATCCCCCTTGTTTTCTGCTACGTCTGCAAATTGTAACGCTTTCACGTTGATAGTAAAAGCTTACTGTATTATTACCCGCTTTCTTCAATGAAACGTGTGCTGTATTTCTTGGAAAAGCATTGAGAGGCCCTGCGTAATGACCTAAATTTTAAATTCCATTCATGTCTTTTTCTACACTGCGTTACCAAAACGAACGAACAGATGGACAAAAGGATAAAGAGAGAGGGGAGGGCTGAAAATCAGGAACGCATGCAACACGCGTCGCGCGATACACAAATGCTGCCATCACGCGTGTAAGTCTACATGCACTAATTTTTGTTCAGACGGACAGTGATAAAATACACTACCCTTTCCCAGAGTTAGGTTTATAAATCCTGAAATCTCTTATTAGGAAAGACAACATTAGATGGGTTTACGTTTGAAAACATAACAGTACCCAGACAGCACATCTTCGAAACAGGAGGTAGAAAATACATATTTTGAACGCAGCCACGTAGCTCTTTCAAATTGGTATATTTGGGTTCCTTAGGGCTTGCTGACAAATAATATGTAAAACGTTACGCAAATAGTCCAGGAATTAATAAATTATACCCAAAATAAAATAGTGAGGATGCCTGACAGCATGGAATCATTTCTGCTCATAAAATTTTTTTTTATAACGTGTTTGAAAAAAACCTTACGTTACATAAATAGCCTACCATGTAAACTCCCAATTGATTGGAGCGCAACAAATGAAAGCCTAACCACGATTGGTCGGACTATAAATACTATCTTTCGTTGTTAGGGGAAACGGGGAAAGGTAACATTTTTTCAAACACTTGTCGAAACGTGGCCTCATTGGCTAGACTCGCTGATATACTCCCTTGGGAGCGTTAGTTCGAGACCACTTGTTTAAATGATCTTGATAAAGCAACAGTGCGTTGAAGCCAGCTTATATTTTGCTAAATAAAAGCCTGGAAGATAAGCAGATGGGAATTTGTGCCAGTTTGTGCCAGAATTCATTGCTAATCAACGTATCTGTGTTTATTCGTATGAATTGTGGTAAGCTTGAACCATTCAATATCTTTTAATGAAAATTGAATGTGAATTGTTGATTTATGCCTGTATATATATGTGTAGTTCAGTGGCCAACGTGAGGTAAAGCCTGTAATGCTCCAGCCTGAACAGAGGGTGTCGGAGAGAAGTAAAACGGCATGGAATGGCCAAATAGTACACTGACACCTGGATGATTGAATAGAAAGAAATAATGCTGGAATTGCAGAGGCGTAGTAACCATTAAGAAGGGTAATACTGGAATAAAGTATTTCAAATGAAGCTGACAGTTGGCCTAATGCTCTGAACTCAATGTTTGTGCTGTGTTGTGATCAGTGTAACAAGAGAGTTTAAGTTAGTTATGAAGTAGAAGGTACATCCTTCTTGATTTCAGGGACCGTGGTCTTGATGGTAGTGAGCAGCACCTGGTCAGAGCTTTGCTGAATCCAGAGTCGGACAGCATACTCCTTGGTCTTTTTAGCTATCAGTGAGGTGTCTCCTGAGCCCGGAGGAGAATTCGAGCAGAGGAGTCTTCTCCTGCCGCCATCACGCAAGATAAGCGAATTGGCCAGCTGAGCTCAACATTATGTCCCCTCATCTTGAAATGACTTTGTAAAAATAATATTCAGAGGGGAATTTAATTGTCTTAATATCAGGAACTGAGAACATCTCCAATACTAGTCCCTAAAGACAAACTATTGAAGTCATGATGACAAATACCAACAGAGCTTGAACAAAACAAAACCAGTATTACCTCATATTACTACTACACAACTGACACACATAGGATATTTTTAATAATATATGTCACTACGATATTCATATTGATAAAGTCTGTACATATACTTGTAATTAAAATTGATTGTGATTCCTGGTTCCTTTGTGTTTGAATCAGGACACATATACCTTTATGATAGCAATTAATACAGATTGTTATTTGAAAAGTTATCAGTGCCTCCTTTAAGATATTCTCATAGAGTGTTATATGTATGTGAGTGTCACAGTGTTGTCAAGTGTAGTGGATTAAATTAAATTGTTTATCTGTCTGTTGTTGTGACTTACACTTCATCATACACATACCCTAGACACATAACGTAGTCATCACATTATTCCAGAATAATTCTGACTGAGATATATAGATATGTGGTAGCAAGTAAGGTTATATATAATACACTACTCTTATTAGATATATATACCTTCACAGCTGATCTCAGTCAGTACACTAAGTCCCCTATAAATATTTATAACATCCCACTTCACCACACTAAGATACTGTGTTGTTCTAACTTGGATAGGTTGATTCTCTACTTACATGATTTAGAAAGTAGCCCATTTTCATTAAGGTGACAATGCTGCATACAAGCATATTATTTGTTTCTCTAGAACTGATGGAATGTTCTACCTAGCTCTACAAACTCCACGCCAGAATGTCACAGTTAATATAATAAATAGACGTCAGAATAAAAAGCATAGACTTACCTATCGGAAATATGGGATTTTAAGTATCTGTAGAGCAGGTGTTCCTGGGATAGAGCATGGGATATAACTACCACATGGGGATAGAGAAACATTTGACAGAGTTACGCAGAGTATTTGGTAAATAACTATGAGGTGGGCCAAACGTCTGGAAGTATAAACAATTGTCTTATATATATTTTTTCTCTCTTCCAACTTTCATAATAAGTTTTTTCAGTGCCAATATGGATTCGGCATTAGCAGCAGATGAACGCACAGAGATTGTTCTCATGTACGCAAGACAGGAATCCTCACAACTAGAAGTAGCTGCCGAAGTTTCTATGAATCCAGACTTTTGGGCAACACTGTTGTTACTGTGTAAATGTCTTCTGTAAAGATGTAGAACCACTGACAAGGACGATGTCAGCAAGGCATGTAAAATATTGGATGAATGTCATGGGTTCAATAAATGTGTATGTAAGTCTCTGGTACCAATCACACAACAGTAACGTAGGTCAGGAATAGACCAACGGGTAAGACGAGTTCGTATCCAACTCATATACAGTTTATTTATCACAGTAACATAAACATCACAGGTAGTACATTGTCACTGGTTACTACAGCGTACAAAATCCATGGCAAATAGGTTGCAGAAAATTAGCAACTCATCACAAATCATATCTTTCAGGAAAATTGGTTACAATACACTGTCACAAGTGATAATGGTAAACATGTAGTAATCCATGGCAGTAGGTTGCAGGAAAATAGCAACTCATCACAAATCATATCTTTCTTTCAGGAAAATTGGTTACAATACACTGTCCCGAGTGATAATGATAAACATGTAGTAATCCATGGCAGTAGGTTGCAGGAAAATAGCAACTCATCACAAATCATATCTTTCAGGAAAAAAGGTTACAATACACCGTCACAAGTGATAATGGTAAACATGTAGTAATCCATGGCAAATAGAATAATATATAGAAACTCTTGCTTACAAAAACACTATGGTCACACTAGGGAGACTATAACAACCGTCTCGAAGCTCTGCCAAAAAACCCTAATCACTGAGATTATCGTTTCTCAGTACAACTCAGAAAAGTCGCTCATGCGCGAACTAACTAATTGACATGTGAGCTCAGCTCATCCGTCTCTTCCCCCTACTACTAAGAACATTAGAACAGTTTCTTTATTTTTTTATAAAAACTAACACAGACTCAGTTGAACTATGTTCCAAAATAATCGTACACAAAGTACCCAAATAAAAAATCTATCTCATGACTTTAAATGTGCTTGCTAACAAAAATCAGCCCCGTACATAATAATCCCTAACACTTAACTCCTCCTCAGAATCATGACTTAACAACTGTGTATAATCAAACTGAAATATTCCAAAAGTTGTATAGTATAAGTGAGAAACAAAGTTGCGGAATGAAGAGAAAGCGACGAGTTATTAATCTAATCCCGAGCAAGAAAACAAACAAACAAACTAGAGTCTAAAATGATATGAGACGGGCCGCTTTCAGAAACTGTACCAAGAATAAAACTGTTTGTTGACTAATTCGTTTGAATATATTCTGATAAATATTTTTTTTTTTAATTTGTTTACTAAAAATGTTGTTATGTACCAAATACTATTTTCTTTATGACACATTAATTAATGCCCAATGGGCTGATCACCCGTTGGAAATAAAGAAGTAGAACACCAGACAACAGAAAAACAACAGACATGAGTGGCTTACCCAGGATTTGAACACTGGACCTTCCGTGCGACAACCCCGCCTAGCCATGCAAGCGAATCACACTATCCGCTCTGCCATCTACGCATCATCACAAAATGATGTTTCAATGGCAGGTCAATAGTGCGAACCACAATACACGACACCAGAAGTCCTCCATGGGCAGTTCAGCCTATTAATGACGCAATCACTTCTGTTGTATTTCTATCAAGCAGTATAGGCCGAATCCAACAAGACCCTTAGGACCTTAATACTGTGTCCAGTAAATGATAGTAGACTAGAACAGTGAGAACAGGATAGTGGGTAGGTTTGGTATTGTACAAACATTTATTACAAATAAGGGAGGGAAACCTGAGGCCTGTAAACAGTAAATTAATATGAAACAAATATAAAGGTATGTTATCAGGCACTCGCAGGAAATAAAGAAGTAGAACACCAGACAACAGAAAAACAACAGACATGAGTGGCTTACCCAGGATTTGAACACTGGACCTTCCGTGCGACAACCCCGCCTAGCCATGCAAGCGAATCACACTATCCGCTCTGCCATCTACGCATCATCACAAAATGATGTTTCAATGGCAGGTCAATAGTGCGAACCACAATACACGACACCAGAAGTCCTCCATGGGCAGTTCAGCCTATTAATGACGCAATCACTTCTGTTGTATTTCTATCAAGCAGTATAGGCCGAATCCAACAAGACCCTTAGGACCTTAATACTGTGTCCAGTAAATGATAGTAGACTAGAACAGTGAGAACAGGATAGTGGGTAGGTTTGGTATTGTACAAACATTTATTACAAATAAGGGAGGGAAACCTGAGGCCTGTAAACAGTAAATTAATATGAAATTAATATGAAACAAATATAAAGGTATGTTATCAGGCACTCGCAGGAAATAAAGACAACAGAAAAACAACAGACATGAGTGGCTTACCCAGGATTTGAACACTGGACCTTCCGTGCGACAACCCCGCCTAGCCATGCAAGCGAATCACACTATCCGCTCTGCCATCTACGCATCATCACAAAATGATGTTTCAATGGCAGGTCAATAGTGCGAACCACAATACACGACACCAGAAGTCCTCCATGGGCAGTTCAGCCTATTAATGACGCAATCACTTCTGTTGTATTTCTATCAAGCAGTATAGGCCGAATCCAACAAGACCCTTAGGACCTTAATACTGTGTCCAGTAAATGATAGTAGACTAGAACAGTGAGAACAGGATAGTGGGTAGGTTTGGTATTGTACAAACATTTATTACAAATAAGGGAGGGAAACCTGAGGCCTGTAAACAGTAAATTAATATGAAACAAATATAAAGGTATGTTATCAGGCACTCGCAGGAAATAAAGAAGTAGAACACCAGACAACAGAAAAACAACAGACATGAGTGGCTTACCCAGGATTTGAACACTGGACCTTCCGTGCGACAACCCCGCCTAGCCATGCAAGCGAATCACACTATCCGCTCTGCCATCTACGCATCATCACAAAATGATGTTTCAATGGCAGGTCAATAGTGCGAACCACAATACACGACACCAGAAGTCCTCCATGGGCAGTTCAGCCTATTAATGACGCAATCACTTCTGTTGTATTTCTATCAAGCAGTATAGGCCGAATCCAACAAGACCCTTAGGACCTCAATACTGTGTCCAGTAAATGATAGTAGACTAGAACAGTGAGAACAGGATAGTGGGTAGGTTTGGTATTGTACAAACATTTATTACAAATAAGGGAGGCCACTATCCTGTTCTCACTGTTCTAGTCTACTATCATTTACTGGACACAGTATTAAGGTCCTAAGGGTCTTGTTGGATTCGGCCTATACTGCTTGATAGAAATACAACAGAAGTGATTGCGTCATTAATAGGCTGAACTGCCCATGGAGGACTTCTGGTGTCGTGTATTGTGGTTCGCACTATTGACCTGCCATTGAAACATCATTTTGTGATGATGCGTAGATGGCAGAGCGGATAGTGTGATTCGCTTGCATGGCTAGGCGGGGTTGTCGCACGGAAGGTCCAGTGTTCAAATCCTGGGTAAGCCACTCATGTCTGTTGTTTTTCTGTTGTCTGGTGTTCTACTTCTTTATTTCCTGCGAGTGCCTGATGGCATACCTTTATGTTTGTTTCATGTTAATTTACTGTTTACAGGCCTCAGGTTTCCCTCCCTTATTTGTAATAAATGTTTGTACAATACCAAACCTACCCACTATCCTGTTCTCACTGTTCTAGTCTACTATCATTTACTGGACACAGTATTAAGGTCCTAAGGGTCTTGTTGGATTCGGCCTATACTGCTTGATAGAAATACAACAGAAGTGATTGCGTCATTAATAGGCTGAACTGCCCATGGAGGACTTCTGGTGTCGTGTATTGTGGTTCGCACTATTGACCTGCCATTGAAACATCATTTTGTGATGATGCGTAGATGGCAGAGCGGATAGTGTGATTCGCTTGCATGGCTAGGCGGGGTTGTCGCACGGAAGGTCCAGTGTTCAAATCCTGGGTAAGCCACTCATGTCTGTTGTTTTTCTGTTGTCTGGTGTTCTACTTCTTTATTTCCTGCGAGTGCCTGATAACATACCTTTATATTTGTTTCATATTAATTTACTGTTTACAGGCCTCAGGTTTCCCTCCCTTATTTGTAATAAATGTTTGTACAATACCAAACCTACCCACTATCCTGTTCTCACTGTTCTAGTCTACTATCATTTACTGGACACAGTATTAAGGTCCTAAGGGTCTTGTTGGATTCGGCCTATACTGCTTGATAGAAATACAACAGAAGTGATTGCGTCATTAATAGGCTGAACTGCCCATGGAGGACTTCTGGTGTCGTGTATTGTGGTTCGCACTATTGACCTGCCATTGAAACATCATTTTGTGATGATGCGTAGATGGCAGAGCGGATAGTGTGATTCGCTTGCATGGCTAGGCGGGGTTGTCGCACGGAAGGTCCAGTGTTCAAATCCTGGGTAAGCCACTCATGTCTGTTGTTTTTCTGTTGTCTGGTGTTCTACTTCTTTATTTCCTGCGAGTGCCTGATAACATACCTTTATATTTGTTTCATATTAATTTACTGTTTACAGGCCTCAGGTTTCCCTCCCTTATTTGTAATAAATGTTTGTACAATACCAAACCTACCCACTATCCTGTTCTCACTGTTCTAGTCTACTATCATTTACTGGACACAGTATTAAGGTCCTAAGGGTCTTGTTGGATTCGGCCTATACTGCTTGATAGAAATACAACAGAAGTGATTGCGTCATTAATAGGCTGAACTGCCCATGGAGGACTTCTGGTGTCGTGTATTGTGGTTCGCACTATTGACCTGCCATTGAAACATCATTTTGTGATGATGCGTAGATGGCAGAGCGGATAGTGTGATTCGCTTGCATGGCTAGGCGGGGTTGTCGCACGGAAGGTCCAGTGTTCAAATCCTGGGTAAGCCACTCATGTCTGTTGTTTTTCTGTTGTCTGGTGTTCTACTTCTTTATTTCCTGCGAGTGCCTGATAACATACCTTTATATTTGTTTCATATTAATTTACTGTTTACAGGCCTCAGGTTTCCCTCCCTTATTTGTAATAAATGTTTGATCACCCGTTGGCTTGTCACACCGATTACGGAAACAACGGCAGGTGGATCTATTTGTTGTTGCCCTAAAGACGCCGCTAGGCGTGATGGGAAACTACAACAGAGAAAATCAATCTGCTGTTGCCCTTAAGACGCCACAAGGCGTGATGGCCTCTGACTGCTTGGTCGGTCTTTGGCTAAGGACGGAAGAAGAAGAAGAAGACATTAATTAATATGTTTGTGACGTTAGTCCTATTTATTCGTTCCATTTTATCCATATATCAACGTTATTGCCGTCTGACTTCAGTTCTTGAGATGGCTATTTATGTCACATAGGCTATAGATTATAGGTAAACTTAGGCCTATGTAACTTCAGGAGTTAATTGGTTTAGCTAAATCTCTTTTCCTAAGAACTGTGTTCTACAATGATAGTTGTTTCCTGATCATAATAATAAATAGCACTAAAATATGATACATTTATATTACACAAATAGATACAGTGAGTGTTCGACTGACCAAGCAGTCAGAGTGCTCTCCTCTGTGACACAACTACCTGGATTTTGGGCTAAATACTGACGGTGGCACATTCATGTTTACACACCAGTAAATGGACAATCGACTGTGCTCCTGAGCTAGGGAAAGAAAAGGCATCGAGGAAGGGAAGGGGTCACCTAACTTCATAAAAGCTGAACCTTTCATTGTGAAGCTTCTAACACATCATTTCCTTAAGGCCATCTCTGACATGGGACTGGTTTTATCTTTGTAAAAGATAGCAGACGTGTAGATCATATCAAGAATTTGGTTTGGTTTTTGTTTGATTTTAACGACTATCTTCATTGAATACAGACGACTCCATCAGTGCTCCGATCTCCACCCTTAGATCACACAAGGATGTTCTCAGCACAGTGCACAAACTCCGTAGCACCGGTGAGAATCCCAATGTGTGTATGAAGGAATCACACATTCTATAAACATATTTGGTGGGTAGGTTTCTAATTTAAAAAAAAATGTTGCCAGGGCAGCGGCCTTGTCGCATACTCTTTACGATTTCCTATTGCCGTTAGATTTTTAACGAGTGCAACTTGCACTCGGGACCTCATATTTTTTGGCCCTTTTCCGAGAAGGCTAGGCATCCGATCACGGTACCCATGAGACCAGGAGAGACTA
Source organism: Oreohelix idahoensis (assembly GCA_024509875.1). NCBI lineage: Eukaryota > Metazoa > Mollusca > Gastropoda > Stylommatophora > Oreohelicidae > Oreohelix > Oreohelix idahoensis. The sequence continues at coordinate 116,914 of JAMPIV010015321.1, forward strand.
TGACATGATCAGGACCACTTGTTCTGAATAAAACAATTCCATAAATTGTATTTCCTCTACTGGGAATCGAACCGGTACCTCCACGATTCGAGGCGGACGCCAACTCACTCGTCATTTAGATGCACTCGTTCCACAGTGCTTGGGCGAAAGAGGCGTTTGGGTCTAAGTCTCTGGCGTTTTTGGATGTCTTCTCACATATTCTAGATCGTTCGTGGTTTTTTGCCAAAGCTCACGTTACTGACTTATGAGTGGTGGGTAGTGGGAGCTCTGATGTACTCGCATGTAAATTCTCTCAGGGCATCTGAGCTATTAGTTACGCAATCGTGTTCAGCGTATCGTGTGGCAGGGTTTCACCGCACGATAATTACTGTTTACCTGGACACATATACTGGTCTGTACAATGAAATCTGGCGCTGACGTAGATTGACACTGGCGTTCTCCGTCTTAAACGTACCTGGCACAAGAGTTAACGTGATCAATAAGGCGGTGCTGCTAGGTTGAGGTCTTTATATTGAACTCTGCCTGTGTTGGCCCCTGCGATCACCCCAAATACGGGCGATACGGGTGCATTCTGCGTCAGTTCTACCAAATCGGATACAAGAAAGCTATGGAGGCTTCCAGACTTTAAGACGCCTTGATACTCTTAACAAAGGCAGATCGCTTGACCATGAGGTCAGAACCGCTGGGGTTTAAGCATTTATGATATCGACTCGGTGACCATTAGTAAACGGCATGATGTCTGAGGCATGGAAATGCAGACAAAAAGCGCCGAGAAGACCGTATTGAAACATGAAAAATACTGACGACAAACGAAAAGAGGGAGAAGGGACGGGATGGGAGACAAAGATGGCAAGAGAAATAGTCTGTATTACGACAGCAGAAGTTAACTGATTTAGCATATCTCTTTTCCCAAGAACTATGTTCTACAATGATAGTCCGTTCCATCACACAATGATGAATAACAGTAAAATTCATCATTAATAAATTATTTAATTAACTCGCGACAGTGTTCTTGTCTTTCCATGACAGTTGGCGGCTGGTTGACACCTTTTTTCTACTGACAGGTAGATAAAGCTATCTCGACATTGTACATACTGATATGTTAATGATGTAGAATGAAACAAAATGACAAAAACACATAAATAGTAATACGTCTTACAAAGAGAAAGGAAAAGAACATTTCTTTTATCTGGGTCTTGTTTTACACAGACGATTCGTTAAATCCTTCAATGGTGAACATACTGTGTTAAAATCGCGGATGTACTAGTGGTAGAAACCGCACAAAGAGACAAAGGATCTCACTTCCTTCTTTGTTTGAGGTCTAGGTGCGTTTCTCAACTTTTCCAGATTCTTGGGCTCAGGGGTCATGTTTCCCTAATAAATTGTGTGACCTAAGAATTCCAGTTCCTGGCAACGAATACAACATTTGGTGGGACGAGCGGTCAATCCTGCCTCTCTGAGTCTGTCAAACAACCTCCCTAGAGATGATATGTTCTTCAAATGTCTCTGTCGGTATGAGGATATCATCCATAAAGTTGGTTATTGCTGAGTTTTGTAAGGGATCTAATAACTTCCTCATCATCCTGGAGAACACATTGGACAGTCAATATCACCCCTGGAACCAACAACGACGGAACCCAACACTAACAATAAATAATCGTCAACACTTGGATAGCCAATTTAAAGTCATTGATGGCCACACCGGTGCTTCATTTTTCATACACCACTATATTTTAACTTTGTTAACTATAGTTGATTATTAAATTTGCAAAGTTACAGTTATATTTTAAATAATGAATAGAACACATGGTAAAGTGTTAAAATATGCATTACATTTCATTGTTATTATTTCTAATTTGTCGCTTAATTGCTCCTTTTGATAGAAAATAAATTACATCCCTGAAAAAAACATTCTTACTTAGACGTTCCGCTTTTACCGTGTGGTGTAAAGTGTTGGAAGAGAGAGCGCCATACTATCCTATCGGCTGTCTTCCTCCTGGCTTAGTTCCATTCTTGTCTTCGGTCCATCAAAAGTTCTGTAATGGTGTCCTCTTAGAGGACTCTGGGTAGTCCTGGAGGTCTGGATCCCTGGCTCTTAGTTTCCAATGCTTGTTGTGGTAACCGATCTTCTCTCATTAGGGACATAGACAAACCATCTTAGTTGGGACTATTCTACTTGAGTCAACAGGGGTTGGGTTTCGAGGCCTTGACGTATCGTCTGGTTTTTGGACTATGTCTCTTTTTGTTTCTTCAATCACCTTCCTCAGATACCTCATTTCTGAGGTTTGGATCTGTCTTTTGTGGGTTGTAGTCATTGCACATGACTCGCATCCATACGTCACGACTGGGACATAGATGGAACGAACGAACGAACGAAATCTTTATTTCATTAGGGTAAAGAAATAGGCATAATTGCCTTTTTACATTTCTGCCCTGCAATACAATTTTCAGCGTTTTCCAAATTAAAATTAAAATATTAACAACTTCAGACAGGATTAATTATTATTATCATCACAATCAGAAACTGAGCATACACAAGTACATTTACTCATAGTCATTCACGAACATAGAGAGAGGGATAGAGAGAGAAAGAGAAAAAGAGAGAGAGAGAGTGAGAGAGAGAGAGAGAGAGAGAGAGAGAGAGAGAGAGAGAGAGAGAGAGAAAGAGATGTCAAGCAATAAAGCTACTTAAAATTTAAAAAATTCAATTTAAAATGAAAATATTACGGTGACAGTTAAATGCTCGTAGAAACGTTGAAATAACTGAAACAGAATTGTCGTTAAATGAGTGTACAAGATTTCATGACATGTGAATACAGATGTCTTTTGAATGAGATGTAATTATCAGTTTAGACAGACTTGGGTAGGGAATTCCACGCTAAAGCACCTGCATAACTAAAACAGCTTCAGAAGAGGTCAGATCGAGGTTTTGCAAGATCCAAATGTAGGTCGCCTCGTATAAAATATGAGCAGTATTTATAGCAAAAGAACATTTGCAAGTATGAAGGTGTTCTGCCGTGTAAAATTTGATGCACAAACAGGAGATCTTGGAAGAAAAAGAATTTTGTTAAGAGGAAGAATATTCAGCTGTGAAAATAGCTGAGCACTGGGAATGTTATCATTCAGGCAAACAAGTCGTAGCGCCCTTTTATGTAGGGATTCTAGGCGTTTCAAAAACGACAAGCTACAGCGACTCCCAGATATTTGAGTAATAAGAAAGATGACTTTGAAAATTTGCATAATAGAATATAAGTCTAGAGTGCGGACATAAGAAATGTTTGATTTTTGAGAGTTGAAACAATTTTTGTGAGATCTTGTTTGCGATGAAGTAGACATGTGACTTTGTCGTGAGAAATTCTAATCCACATATATAAATTATCAGGAAAATGTAAAGCCTAACACATAAATTCAATAAAAAGAAAGAAGAATGGTAAAGAACAGTGCTGTCACAATGACTGTACTCGAAATCCCCCTTGTTTTCTCCTTAGTCTGCAAATTGTAACGTTTCACGTTGATAGTAAAAGCCTTCTGCAGCATACACGCGTTTCCCCAACACAATAAAATGTGTACTCCATTTCTAAGAAAAACCTTGAGATACGCAATCTGACCTAGATTTAAAATTCCATTCATGTCATTTTATACACTACGTTACCAAAAAACGAAAGACAGATGGACTAAAGATAGGAAGAAAGGGAGAGGCTGAAAGCAGGAATGCATGCAACACTAAACACGCGTCTCGCTATACAATTACTACCATCACGCGTGTAAGGCCACAAGCACTAGCTTTTTTCAAATCGACAGTGATAAAAAAAACTACCCATGCGAGAGTTAGTTTTTAAAAACTTACAAAACGCTTATTAGGAAACATGACATTCTACTGTTTTATGTCAAAAATCCTGACATTAGTCTGACAGTACAGCAGGACAGGTGGCGGTTCTAAACATAAAAAATAAAAATAAAAACTACACGACTATCCTGGAAAATACATATTTTGAACGCAGCCCCTTAGCCCCATTAAACTTATATATTTTGGTTCCTTAGGACTTGCTGACAAATAATATGTTAAACGTTACGCAAATAGTCTAGGAATTGACAAATTATAGCCAGAAGAAAATAGTGAGGGTGTCAGACAACACGAAATTCAGAATCGCTCAGTGGCAGATTTTGACACCACCATTGTACGGGAAATGGGTCTCCATGTTAAATCCAATTTGATTGGAGCGCAATAAATGTAAGGCTAAACACGATTAGTCGGGCTATAAATACTATCTTTTGTTGTCAGGGGAAACGGGAGTAGGAGTACTTTTTTTCAAACGATTGGGTAAACATGGCACGATTGGTTAGACCCGCGAATATAGTCAATCAGAGGCGTCAGGTCACCACCACATGTTCAAATAAACTTACTACAGAACCAGTGCGTTGAGCACCAGTGCATATTTTTCTAAATAAAAGCCTGGGACATCGGCAGATCGAAATTGTGCTATATTCATTGCCAGTCAACGCAATTCTGTGTTATTTCCATGAATTGTGGTAAGCTTGAAATATTTGACATCTTTTTAATGAAAATTGAATGTAAATTGATAATTTATGTCTGTATATATATGTGTAGTTCAGTAGCGAACGTGAGGTAAAGCCTATATAGTGCTCCAACCTGAACAGAAGGTGTCGGAGGAAAGTAAAACTGCCTGGAATTGCCAAACAGTACACTGACACCTATCTTATCGACTAGAAAGAAATAATGCTGGAATTGCAGAGGCGTGGTAATCATTAGGGAGGAATATACTGGTGTAAATTATTTCAGATGAAGCTGACAGTTGGCCTACCGCTCTGAACTCAGTGTTTGTTATGTAATGTGTTCAATCTGTAAATAGATTATAAATTAGTTATGAAGTAAAAGGTACAACCTTCTTGTTTCAGGGACCTTGGTCCAAAAGTTATTGAGCAGCACCTGGTCAGAGCTTTGCTGAATCCAGAGGCGGACAGCATACTCCTTGGTCCATATAGCAAACAGTGAGGTGTCTCCAGAACACAGGGGAGCAATCGAGCAGAGGAGTCTTTTCCTGCCGCCATCACGAAAGATAAGCCTATGTGGCCAGCGGAGCTCAACATTATGTAACCCCATCTTAAACTGACATTGTTTAAAAATAAGAGGGGAAATTAATTGTTTTAATGAACGGAACTGAGAACATCTCCAATACTAGTTCCAACATAAACAAACACTTGAAGTCATGATGACAAATAACAACATAGCTTGAAAAAACAAAACCAGTATTACCTCATATTACTACTACACAACTGACACACATAGGATAATATTAATAAAATATGTCACTACAAGATTCATATTGATAAATTCTGTACATATAACTTGTAATTAAAATTGATTGTGATTCCTGGTTCTCTTTGTATTTGAATCAGGACACATATATATTAATGAAAAGTACTTAATACATATTGATATTTGAAAATTTACCAGTGACTCATTTAAGATAGTCTTATAGAATGTTACATGTGTGTGAGTGTCACAGTGTTGTCAAGTGTGGTGGAATAAATTAAATTGTCTATCTGTCTGTTGTTGTTGTGACTTACACTTCATCATATACATACCCTAGACATTTAACGTAGTCATCACAATATTCCAGAATAATTCTGACTGAGGTATAAATGTGGTAGCAAGTAGGTTATCTGTAAAACACTACACCTATTAGATACAGATACCTTCACAGCTGATCTCAGTCAGTACACTAAGTCCCCTATAAATATTTATAACATCCCACTTTACCACATATATTGGAGTCTCGCTCCAGGGATATTGAACTTTCTCCTGTTATATATATTGGGAATAATAAAGAATTAAAAGGTATCCTTGGGTGGAAATAAATAATGTTGAGCTCTCAGTGCCTGTAATGTCCTTAGATAATTATTGAAAGATTGAATTGTTTACAATTGTATGTTAGACAATGGCCGACTTGGCAAAATTTCGATCTGCTGCTGTACAGACTGCGAAAGAGTTAGGAATGGACGGGCAAATTATGATTGCTTATGTCACTGCTGAATGTGACAAATATATTGAACGGGAAGAAAGAAGATTAGAAAAAGAGGCCGAAAGAAAGTTAGAGGCTGAAAAGGAAATTAAGAAGTTACAATTTGAGGCTGAGGCTGAGACTAAGAGGTTGCAGATTGAGGCTGACAAAGAGGCTAAAGCATTGGAAGCCGAGGAAAGAAGACAGGCTGCAGAAGAAAGAAGATTGACTGCAGAGAGGGAAGCAGAAAAGGAGGAGAAGAGATTACAAAGGAAACATGAGTTACGACTAAGGGAGTTTGAGTTTCAAGGCCATGCTCCTGAAAATGGTGCCAGTCCCTTTGCCTCTGATGCCACTGCTAGTCAGGGAGCCTCAACCTCAGCTATGAACTTTCATTTAGATCATTTTGTTGAGAAAGACGATGATATTGAGAGCTATCTAAATAGATATGAACTATTAGCTACCACATATGGGTTAGAGAGAGAAAGGTGGAGCTTAAAGTTATCTCAAGGTCTTCGTGGGGCAGCTTATGAAGTTTTTGCCAAAATGAGCAGAGGTGATCAGGAAAATTATGACATGCTAAAGCAGGCTCTTTTGTTAAGATATGAAAAGAACGCAGAATTTTATAGGAAAAAATTTAGGAATGCTAAACTACTGTCAGGTGAAACCTATCACCAGTTCTCTGCACGAATAGAGACATACTTGGAGAAATGGACTCTCTGGGGAAAACCCAAGATCTTAAGGAAATGGTCCTTATAGAGCAATTAAGAGAGTCCATGGCTCCAGACCTGAGAAAGTTTCTCATGGAACAAGGTGCAGAGAGGCTGGGTGAGTTGCTAAATGTTGCTGAAAGGTATCAAGCAGCTCAGGCAGAGGTATCAGATAATAAAAAGAAACAGCTGGAACATTTTAGGGCACCACAGAACTTTAATAAATTTGATCCTAGAGATCAAAACAAAGGTAAGCACCAGTTTGATAGGCCACGGTATGACAATAAAAATAAACCCCCACAATTCGATGAAAGGAAATATGATGAAAGAAAATCTTTCAACCAAGGGAAAAGGTGGTGTAAAAATTGTAAGATGAACAATCATGACACTGACCCTTGTAGAAGGAAACCTCCTCATTGTGCTGCTATGACATCGGGGAAAAAGGAAAAAAAGGTCAAACCTGCAGAACTACAGGAACCATACCACCTCCCAGTGTGTGAAGATGTCATCTGTAATGGTGTCACTATAAGGTGTTTATATGATACCGGTTTAGATTACGATTCCGTTGTGAGTTCTCACCTGGTGCAGGCCGATCAATACACCACAGAAACAGTGGAGATTCAAACTGCAACCAAGGATGTAGCTAATATGACACTTCCCGTCACCCGGATAAAGGTGAAAACGCGATATGTGGAAGGAATCATAAAAGCAGCAGTGATAAATGAGCCAATCTGCCCTCTAATATTGGGGTGTAGATATGTCTTCTTGGGGAATCCCAAGAGACCTGTGATATTGGCAACAGTGCAGACCAGATCACAGTCTAAAAAGGAGGAGGATAATCCAATAAATACTCATCCAGATGAGATGAGGAAGGCACAGGCTGAGGACAAAACACTCAAGCCGTGTTTCAAGAAGTTGCCCAAATCTCATACACCTCCAGGCAAGGGAGAGTTTTATATGAAGAACAAGCTGATATATAGGAAGGCTGGATCTGAATCCAATGGTCACGGACAGCTGGTCCTTCCCACTTCATATAGGACTAAAGTGTTGGAACTAGGGCATGCGATTCCCTTCAGTGGTCATATGGGGATCAGCGCAACAGGACAGCGTATAGCTTGTCACTATTTCTGGCCAGGGATAACTGAAGATATCAAACGATATGTAAAATCCTGTCCAGAGTGCCAACGAGTGGCACCTAAACATTGGACTGCACCAGCAACTCTGGGGGAAATGCCCATAGTGGGAACACCCTTTGAGAGAGTTGCCGTGGATCTTGTGGGACCTCTCACCCGAACCAAGAGAAGGAACAGCTACATTCTGACTCTGGTGGACACTTGTTCTATGTGGGGAGAGGAGGTAGCCCTGTCATCGATTGATTCTAAACATGTGGCAGAGGCATTGCTCACAATTTTCACAAGGTTAGGCTTTCCCAATCAAATCTTGACTGATAATGGCTCTCAGTTCAAGGGGAAACTAACTGAAGAAGTTTTCGGGATCTTCCAGGCCAAACACTTCCATTGTAGTGTGTACCATCCCCAAGGGAACGGCCAAGTGGAAAGATTTAATGGCACGTTGATGTCAATCCTGAGAAAGTTGGCACACGAAAAACCAGATACATGGGACCAGTACCTGCACGCCGCCCTCTTTGCTTATCGTGAGGTACCCCATAGTTCAACCGGTATGGCCCCGGCAACATTATTGTTTGGAAGGCCAATAAAAGGTCCACTTGAAGCGCTGTTAAGAACGTGGACTGATGAAAAGGCAGAGGGAAATATTACATCCTCATACCAATATGTGAAAGAGCTGACCACTCGTTTAAAAACTGGCTGGAAACTTGCCAATGAAAATTTGAAACAAGCCAGGAAGAAACATGCTGCTTATTATAACAGGAAAGCTAAAGACAGAGATTTGGCTGTGGGAGAGAAGGTACTGCTTCTTCTCCACGGTAGTCAGAATAAGTTACAGATTGGATGGCAAGGTCCATATACAGTTCTAGAGAAGGTGTCTAGAACAAATTATAAGATAGATAAGAAGGGGAAAGAAAAAATCTAACATGTGAATCTCCTGAAGAAATATTTGGAAAGAGAACATCAGGAAGAGACACACTTGTTGACCTTGTCCATTGCCATGGAGATGAAAAAGGAACCACTTTCATCATTTCAATATCCATTACACCCCTGTGAGACAGCGGCACAGGTGAAAATCAGTACACATTTAACGAAAACTCAGAAAGAGAGAGTGCAACAGGTTCTAGATAATCATACAGAGGTGTTAACAGACCGACCTGGGCATACAAACTTATTGGAATATGATATGAAACTGATAGACCCCACACCTGTCTGTATGAAACCATATTCGATTCCTTTTGCTAAGGAGAAAGCTTTGAAGGAAGAGATAGACTATTTGTTGAAGGAAGGAATTATTTCACACAGTGAATCTTCGTATAGTTCCGGTGTTGTACTCTTAAGGAAGCCCTCTGGAGAACATAGACTCTGTATAGATTACAGGAGACTGAATGCTATTACAGAAGGACAGGTGGATCCATTGCCGGATACAAATCAGTTGTTTGCCAGACTAAATAAAGCTAAATATTTCTCCAAAGTGGATCTGAGTAAAGGAGACTATCAGATTCCAGTAAAGCCTGAGGTTAGACCATACCTAGCTTTTAGTACCTCAGAAGGACACTATGAGTTTAATAGATTGCCATTTGGATTGAAGAATGCGCCTAGTGTTTTCTCTAGAATGATGAGAAAATTATTGGACCCTCTGAATAATCCATGTATCACAAATTTCATGGATGATATCCTTATAGCAACAGAAACATTTGAGGAACACATTGACTCTCTGAACATGCTGTTTAATCGACTTAGGAAGCGAATTTAACAGCCCGACCAACCAAATGTTGCGTTGGATGTAAAGAATTGGAATTCTTGGGACACACAGTTTATCAGGGAAACATGACCCCTGACCCAAAGAATTAAGAGAAACTAAAGAAAGCCCCGAGACCACAAACCAAGAAAGACGTGAGATCCTTTGTCTCATTATGTGGTTTTTACCAAAAGTATATCAAAAACTTTAATTCCATATGTGCACCGTTAACTGATTTGACACGTAAAGGAAATCCAGATCGAATTACATGGACACCACAATGTGAAATGGCTTACCAAGAATTGAAGGAAAAGCTCACAAGTAAACCTATTTTGAAATTACCTGACTTAAGTCAAGAATTCATAGTAAGGACTGATGCCAGTAATATTGGGTTAGGTGCAACTCTGCTACAGAGATCAGAAGCATTGGATGGGGAATTAAGCCCAGTGGCATATGCTAGCAGAAAGTTGAATAAAGCTGAAACCAATTACTCAACTAGCGAAAAAGAATGTCTTGCAGTAATATGGGCGATAAAGAAATTCAATATTTACCTGTATGGGAAGGCATTTAAGTTGCAAACGGATCACAAACCTTTGTCGTTTCTAGCACAGGCTAGACATGAGAATTCTAGATTACTCCGTTGGTCCTTATTGATGCAGCAATTTGAGTTTAGCATAGAGTATATAAGTGGAAAAACAAATCTGGGAGCGGATTTTTTAAGCCGCCATCCGTGTGATGAGAATCACCCTAAACTCCAGGAAAAATAATAAATTTCTCTATGTGTATATAGAATTATAGACTGACATATAACGTCTGTTTTAAGTGGGGAGGATTTGTCGTGAGAAATTCTATTCCACATATATAAATTATCAGGAAAATGTAAAGCCTAACACATAAATTCAATAAAAAGAAAGAAGAATGGTAAAGAACAGTGCTGTCACAATGACTGTACTCGAAATCCCCCTTGTTTTCTCCTTAGTCTGCAAATTGTAACGTTTCACGTTGATAGTAAAAGCCTTCTGCAGCATACACGCGTTTCCCCAACACAATAAAATGTGTACTCCATTTCTAAGAAAAACCTTGAGATACGCAATCTGACCTAGATTTAAAATTCCATTCATGTCATTTTATACACTACGTTACCAAAAACGAAAGACAGATGGACTAAAGATAGAAAGAAAGGGAGAGGCTGAAAGCAGGAACGCATGCAACACTAAACACGCGTCTCGCTATACAATTACTACCATCACGCGTGTAAGGCCACAAGCACTAGCTTTTTTCAAATCGACAGTGATAAAAAAAACTACCCATGCGAGAGTTAGTTTTTAAAAACTTACAAAACGCTTATTAGGAAACATGACATTCTACTGTTTTATGTCAAAAATCCTGACATTAGTCTGACAGTACAGCAGGACAGGTGGCGGTTCTAAACATAAAAAATAAAAATAAAAACTACACGACTATCCTGGAAAATACATATTTTGAACGCAGCCCCTTAGCCCCATTAAACTTATTGTAACCGCTTATTTTTGCAGTAACCTCTTCTGTATTGGTTCCAACTTGACTGTAAACCACCAACTGATACAAACTAGATTTGCTGATGGTTCTGTCTGAATGTTATATGCATAACGTTAGTGTTATTATGTCTTTGAAACCACCGCTGATAACGGCGCTAAGTTCTATAATGTTTAATAGTTCAGTTTTACAACCTCACTGTTGCGAGTGTAGTGGTTTGGTCTATATCATCGCCACCAAACTAGGCCTAAATTCAAATATATTGTGTGGCTTCTGTCCCTGTCCACAGTGTCTGTAATGTTATGAACCTGAGTGGTGTGTTTTGAATATGTTTCGCACAGCAACCACAGTGCGTACGTAAGAGTACATTGCAAAAGGGAGTCAAAAAAAGGGTTGCAAACGATACTGGAACAGGTTCGCTAACTAGTTTAATTACGTTGGCAACAAACAAAGACACGATTACATAAATGACACACATTCGACAGCAAACACAGCAAAAACTAATAATATAATACTGCATTGAATATATAGTAACGGGCCAGTGTTCGACATCCTTGCCTATTAATAAATCTATCATATGGCCTAAAGCAGTATTGCATTATACTCAATAAAAGGCCTGCAACACACGGCAGCTATAATAAACATTCATAATGGGCCTAAACAGTAACTTCATTACTCCATAAAGTCTGCAACACAACGGCAGCCTATAGTAATCTTCATTATGGCCTAAAACGGGCACAGTACTTCATGTACTCCCTAAAGCCTGCAACACAGACGGCAGCTATAAATGATCTTTCATAAGGCCTTAAACAGTACCCCATTACACCATAAAAGCTCCTGCAACACACGGCAGCTAATAGTTAAATCTTCCCATGATGGCCTAAAACAGTACTCAATAACTCCATAAAGCCCTGCAACACACGGCAGCTATAGTAATCATCATAAGGCCTAAACAAAACTTCCACTGCAGTTTTATCGCATAGGCAGTTACACACAGCGAAGATATAATAGTGGTTTCGAACATTTTCTCAAAATCCTACGTAGTTATACATTATCACAAAAAACACTGGGGACCTCGACCTACACGCGGTCCAACATCCCAAGTACACAACTCCCCCAAATCAACACTCTAGTCCCCGCCAAAAACCACGTCCACGAAGATTCCGGTTGTCTTGAACACCGCTCTCGATAAACACATGCGGACTAAGCTGCGGGCTATTCACAATGACTCAAAACAGTACAGAATAAAACACATCTCAACACTTGAGATTAAACAGCGCTTCACACGCTTATCTGTACACTTTTCACCACGACAAAATAAAAAGATAATTCTAATCCTAAATTCAGACAAGTATCCTGCCTTAATCAAGCGTTGCAAACACGAAATATAATTTGTTCAAAAAATTTCTAAAGAATTACTCCCCTTCCTAAGTTCCACACTTGCAACTGTTACCACCTCGCCTCCGGGAAAAAAAATGATTCTGTCATTTTTTTTGAAAAAATTAACTCCCAAAAAGAAAAATTTAGAAAAAAAAATTAAGCTCTAACGTTAAATGCCTACAAAAATATCTTATTTGTTAAATCGCAAATTATATCTATAACAAATATAGCATTAAAGTGTAAAGTTAGCAATAAAAGCATACAGTATAATCAATAGCTAAGTATAAAAAAGTAATTTAGTTAAATATACAAATATGAATCATTACCAAAATATAAAAAGACAAGAATATACGTATTAATAGTAAAAAACCAAACCGAACAACAACCCGATCCGAAAGAGAAAACACAAGATCAATCAACAGAAGTTATGATCTGGAAAAAAAAGGAAATAAGAAAAGGAAGGGAGAAGACAAAAAAAAAGAGAGTGAAATACAAAAAGGGGCAATCAAGACAACGCAAAATGTTATCCCTCCCCCCTCTCCCGCTCCCTCCACCCGCCCCCCCCCCCCTCCCCCCCCCCCCCCAAACTCACCTCCACGGGGGGGGGGTGGTGTTCACCCCCATCCAACTCCCACTGATAGTTAAACACACGCCCCCACAACCCTATGAGCCCGCCACCCATACCCACAGCCAGGTGCGCCGACGCCCCACACCCCGACCACCCTTAAACTTCACATTGTCCGATGGGGGGGAAACCCCCTACCTCCCTCA